>PVLD010012877.1:0-58376 GCA_004027595.1 Dinomys branickii | reverse complement strand
GAGGATAAACTGTCTGACTAAATTTGCATGTCTGTATATGGGTCCATACATCTACAATTCGAAGATATCAATGGATAAAGCAACAACTACTGTTGAGACCATATCACCTTGTCTATAGATTAGTTGTGATTGTACTATTTTTTATGATAATGGGTGTCTGTTTGTCAATATGTTTTTGTACTTTTATGTTTCTAAAATATAAAATAAATAAATAAATAAATAAATAAATAAATAATCATCAACTATTCCTTACAATAAAGTGACCTAAGTCAGTAGTACAACTATGTTAGATATGCTGTATATACATACATACTTACATACATACATAGATAATTATCCCTTCCTTCCTGCTATGGTTGATACATTGTGTCAACTTGGGGAGTCCAGAGGTTTAAGTAACTTAACTGTTATAAATCTTGGGGTAAACAGGATATGCCCTTACCCTTGTGGGATGTTGTTTATGTTAATTTGGGAAGCTTAAAAGGTTAACTGTGTGATTCAGGAGGAAGCCAAGGTGCTTTGTAAACATCCTGAGCCTGTGGAAGAGGAGGGCATGGAGGTTATATGAGAGGTACACGCCCCTGGGTGGGGGTAGGCTGTTTACAATGTAGGAGAGAAAAGGAGGCTGCTTGCAGCCATTCCTCCCTTTTACTGGTTGTTTTTGCTATGCTCTGCTGCCCTAAACAGTTTGCCCTCTGGCATGTGCCACTCTGCCTCAAAATCAGCGAAGTATGGACTAAAACCTCCATAAACTGTAAGCTAAATAAACCTTTCCTTCCTTCATTTTGGGTGTTGGGTATTTTGTCTCAGCAACAAAAAAAAAGTAACCAAGGCATTTCCTTTTTTGTTATTTTATACAATTTTTTTTAAAGTGTGATAGAAAAAGAACTACATCAACAAAAAATAAAAGAGGAAAGCATTAGCAAAGAGACACAAAGTAGCACTATAACAGTATAATCAAAATTGAATTATAGACAAAGCAACAGGAAACCAATAATAGTTGTTGCATTGCATATTGATAACTTCAAAGTGTATGCTCAGGAAAACACATATAGACATACATGATTGATCAAACAACCAGTCATCAACTATTCCTTACCATTAAGTGACATAAGACAAAAGGAGAAGCATGTTAGCCATCCTGCACATATGTATATACGTACATACATACATACATTTTGCCTCTTTCTTTTCTCCTTTCCCTAATCCCGTCTGTTCTTTACTTTTGAACATATTTCCCTCATGTCTCTTAGTTTATATTCCCACCCTCAGGTTCTTATACAAGTGACACAATATGGTGCTTGCACATGTACCTCTGATTTATTTCACTTATGAGTATGGTGTCTAATTGTGACCATGTGCCTACAAAGGCGCCAAATCTGTCCCTCTTTATAGCTGAGTAATAGTCCATTATATAAAAATGCCACAGTTTTTTAATCCAGTCCTCTGTGGATGGACATTTGGGTTGTTTCCATGATTTAGCTATTACAAATTGTGCTGCTATAAACATGGGTGCACATATATCAGAGTGATATGATGTTTTCAGATCTTCTGGGAAAATACCAAAAGGGGGACAGCTGGTTTCAATGGGACCTCTACACCTAGTTTGCTGAGAAATCTCCAAACTGCTCTCCACAGTGGTTTCACCAGTCTGCAATCCCACCAGCAGCGCAGTAGAGTCCCTATTTCTCCACAGCCTCACCAGCATTTGTTATTGGGTGATTTTTTAATAGTGGCCAATCTTACTGGGGTGAGATGAAATCTCAGTGTTGTTTTTATTTGCATTTCTCGAATGACTAAAGATGTGGAACATTTTCTCATATATTTATTTGCCATTTGTATTTCTTTATCTAAGAAGTGTGTATTCATCTCAGATGCCCATTTCTGGATTGGGTCTTTGAATTTGGACAGGTTCATGTTTTTTAATTCTTTGTATGTTCTAGATAGAAGACCTTTGTCTGAGGGACAGCCAGCTAGGATTTTTTCCGAATTCGTGCGTTTTCTTTTTACTTTGCTGGTGATTTCTTTAGATGTGCAAAAAATTTTCAGTAGGATGAGGTTCCAGTTATTGATTCTTTGAAGAGTTCCCCTTGCAGTTTCATTTTTGTTCATGAACTCTCTGCCTACTCCTATGTCTTCTAGGTTTTACCTACTTTCTCTTCCAATAGATTTAGAGTTTCTGTTTTAATGTTGAGATCTGTGATTCATTTTGACCTGAGTTTGGTGCATGGTGATAGACTTGGGTCTATTTTCAGTTTTCAGCAAGAGGCAAGCCAGTTTCTCCAGCACCATTTATTAAACAGGCCATCTTTTATCCAGTGAGTTTGGTTGGCCCCTTTGTCGAACATTAGATGGCTGAGTGGGTTTTTCGTTATGGTTGCATCTTCCAGTCTGTTCCACTGATCCTCAGGTCTGTTTTTTAGCCAGTACCAGGTTGATTTTATTACAGTAGCTTTGTAGTATAATTTCAGGTCAGAGATTGTGATTCCACCTGACTTGTCCTTGTTGCCCAGGATTGCTTTTGCTATTCTGGATCTCTTCTGGTTCCAGATGAATTTAAGGCATATTTTCTTTAGATCTGTGAGGTATGCTAATGGTAGTTTAATGGGAATTGCATTGAATCTGTACAACAGTTTTGGTGGTATGGCCATTTTCACAATGTTGGTTCTTCCTAACCATGAGCAGGGTATGTTTTTCCATTTATTGAAATCTTCTTTAATCTCTTTTTTCAGAGTGCTGGAGTTTTCACTGAATAAATCTTTCACATTCTTTGTTAGATTGATTCCTAAGTATTTCAATTTGTTGCTTGCTATTGTAAAAGGTATGGTTTCCTCAATTTCTCTCTCAGTCTGTTTGTTGTTCGTGTGTAGGAATGGTATTGATTTTTGGGTGTTGACTTTGTATCCAGCTACGCTGCTGAATTTGTCAATTAATTCCAGGAGTTTTCTTGTGGAGTTTTTGGGGTCCTCCATGTATAGAATCATGTCATCTGCAAATAGTGATAGTTTAAATTCTTCCTTTCCTATCCTTATTCCTTTTATTTCTCTCTCTTGTCTAATTACTCTGGCTAATGCTTCCGGAACTATGTTGAATAGGAGTGGTGACAATGGACATCCTTGTCTTGTTCCTGACATTACAGTGAAAGTTTTCAGTTTTTGTCCATTTAGTATGATGTTGGCTGTTGGTTTGTCGTAGATGGCTTTGATCAGGTTGAGGTAGAGGCCATCTATTCCTATTTTTTCTAGGGGTTTTAACATGAATGGATGTTGGACTTTATCGAAAGCCTTTTCTGCATCTATTGAGGTGATCATGTGGTTTTTGTCTTTGGCTGTATTGATATGATGTATTATATTAATTGATTTGCGAATATTGAACCATCCCTGTCCCTGGGATAAATCCAACCTGGTCATGGTGTATAATTTTCCTTATGATTTTCTGTATTCTATTTGCTAGTATTTTGTTGAGTATCTTTGCATCTATGTTCATTAGAGAGATTGGCCTATAGTTCTCTTTCTTTGTTGAGTCCTTCTCTGGTTTTGTTATCTGTATAACACTTGCCTCCCAAAATGTATTAGGGAGAGTTGCTTCCTTTTCAATTTCATTGAAGAGTTTGAGGAGTGTTGGCATTAAATCTTCTCTGAATGTTTTATAGAATTCTGCTGTGAATCCACCAGGGCCTGGGCTTTTGTTTGTTGGTAAGTTTTTAATGACATTTTCAATCTCATTAATTGATATTGGGTTGTTCAGGGTTTTTGAGACTTCCTGATTCAATTTTGGTAATTTGTACCTTTCTAGGAATCTGTCCATTTCTTCTGAATTTTCTATCCTATGGGAGCAAAGATTTTCAAAGTAGGTATTAATGATGTTTTGAATTTCTGTGGGATCTGTAGTGATTTCATCCTTTTCATTCCTTATTGCATAAATTTGAGTTCTTTCCCTTTTTTTGATAAGGTTGGCTAGGGGTTTATCAATTTTATTTATTCTTTCAAAAAACCAACTCTTTGATTCACTTATTTTTTGTAGAGTTTTCTTCATCTCAATTGCATTAATTTCTGCCCTGAGTTTTATAATGTCCTCCCTTCTTTGGGCTTTTGGTTTGGCTTGTTGCTCTTTTTCTAAAAGTTCGAGGTGTAGCATTAGGCTATTTATTTGCTGTCTTTCTGTTTTCTTTATATATGAGTTCATTGCTATAAATTTCCCTCTGGGGACTGCTTTCATTGCATCCCACAGATTCCGGTAGGTTGTATTTGCATTTTCATTTGTTTGTTGGTATTTTTAAATTTCCTCTTTAACATTTTTGTGACCCACTGAATATTCAGGAGGTTGTTGTCTAATTTCCAAGTGTTTATGCAGTTTTTGGAGTTCTCTTTGTCATTAATTTCCAATTTCATTGCACTGTGGTCAGATAATATGCATGGGATAACTTCAGTTCTTTTGCATTTACGTAGATATGCTCTATGGGCTAGAATGTGGTCAATTTTAGGGAAAGACCCATGTGCAGCTGAGAAAAATGTGTATTCTGATGTTGTGGGGTGGAACACTCTGTATACATGTAGTAAGTCCATTTGTTCACACTTTTGGTTCAGTTCTGTTATTTCTTTGCTGAGTTTCTGTCCAGTTTACCTGTCTCTCCCTTAGAGGGGCATTTAGGTCCCCTATTACAATAGTGTTATTAATTATTTGATTTTTCACGTCTGTTAAGATTTGACTTGTAAAGTTTGGTGCTCCATTATTTGGTGCATAAATGTTTAGGATTTTTATCTCTTCCTCTTGCAGCTTTCCCCTAGCTAGTGTGTAATGGCCTTCTTTATCTCTTTTGATTGTTTTTGATTTAAAGTTTACATTGTCTGCAAACATAATAGCTACTCCTGCTTTATTCTGGGAACATGTTGAATGGGGAATTGTTTTTGACCCTTTAACTTTCAGCCCGTGGATTTCCTTTTGAGTAAAATGTGTTTCCTGTATACAATATATCATTGGATTGTGTTCCTTAATCCACTCTGCCAATCTTTTCCTTTTGACTGGTGAATTGAGGCCATTTACATTCATGGTTATAATGGTTATATGTTGGCTTATTCTAGTCATGCTATGTACTTGTTGTTGTTTTCCTACTTTTGCTATCTGTTTACTTGCTTGTTCTGTTTGAGGGTTCCTTTCTATTGTTGTTCTTGAGATTGTGGTTACTTTTTTCTCTGTCTAGAATATCTTTTAGTGCTTTTTGCAATGCTGGTTTGGTACTCATGAAGTTCTTCAGTTTTTCTTTGTCATGGAGGTATTTTATTTCTCCATTGAATTTGAAGGATAGTTTTGCAGGATACATCAGTCTGGTTTGGAAGCTGTTTTGTCCCAGAATCTGTAATACCTCGCTCCAAGCTCTTCTTGATTTCATGGTTTCTGTGGAGAAGTCTGCTGTGATTCTGATGGGCTTTCCTTTATAGGTGATCTGTTTCTTTTCTCTACCAGCTTTTAATATTGTGTTCTTTTGCTGGATGTCTGGGATCTTGGCTATTATATGTCTGTGTGTGGTTTTCTTTGGGTTATGTCTCATTGGGGTTCTATATGCCTCGATTAACTGTACTTCAGTATCTTTTACCATGTTTGGAAAATTTTCTGCTATTATTTCAGCAAATATTCTTTTTATATCATTTGTGTTGTCTCCTGCTGTTTCACTGATTCCTATTACTCGGATATTATTTCTTTTTACCTCATCTTGCAGCCGTTGGATTGATTTTTCTTAGATCATTGATGACTTTATGAGATCCTTCCTTTCACGCTCATTAGCTGCCATGCTGTCTTCAAGATCTGAAATTCTATCTTTCGCTTCATTTAAGCGGTTTTGCAAGCTTTCAGTGGAAGTTTTTAATTTCTGGCAATCTCTTTGGACCTGTTTCATTCGTGGTAATTCATTCCTAAATTGCTCTTATAACGTTTCCATTTGTTTTCTATTTTCTTCTATTATTTTATCTATTTCTTCTCTATGTGTGTGGAACATTTCTTCCATTGTAGTTTTTACTTCATTTTATTTCTGAGAGATTATTTCTGCTTTAATCTCTTTTGTGGCCTGATGAAGTTCTTTCTTTACTACGGATGCAATCTTTTCTGAAGTTGCAGGTATGTGACTTATTTCTGCTTTAATCTGTTCTATGGCCTGATGAAGTTGTTTCGTTACTTCGGATGTAATCATTTCAGAAATTGTACGTATGTGGCTTATTTCTGCTTTAATCTCTTCTATGGCCTGATGGGGATGTTTCTTTATTTCAAATGCAATCGTTTCAGAACTTGCAAGTATGTGGCTTCCTAGTTCCCCTATATCATCGCATCCAGGATTTGTTATGGGTGGGGTTGAGTTCTGAGACTGCATTTTGTTCTTCTGTCTTTCCATTTTGGATATCAGATTCAAAATATTGAGCTATAAATTACCCAGGCAGCTCACCACGCAAAGGTCTGTTGCAAAGGCTGCTCCCATGGCCTCCTTCTCTTCTGGAGAATGTCCCTTAAGCTTTCTGCCAAGAGTTCTGCTCAAAAGGCTGCTCACATGCTGCTTTGTGGGCCCAGCTCCTCCCCGAGTCAGAAATCCAGGTCATGGCGCACGCACAGCTCCCCGGCCCAGCATTCTGCACGGGTAGAGGGGCCCCTGAGATGTTCCCCTGTGGGCCGAGCTCCTCCCCCACTCCCATAATTATTCTTTTCTTCCTTTTCTCCTTCCCCTCATCCCATTTGGTCTTTACTTTTGAGCAGTTTCCTTTCATGCCTCCCAATTTATATTCCCACTTTCAGGTTCTTATACACTGTTTGTATGTGCACATCTGATTTATTTCACTTATGAGTATGGTCTTTAACTGTGACCATTTGCCTATAAAAGCCTAAGGTTGGCTTTCTTTATACCTGAGTAATATTCCATTACATAAAAAGCCACAGTTCTTTTTATCCAGTCCTCAGTGGGTGGACATTTGCCTTGCTTCCACAATTTAGCTATTAAAAATTGTGCTGCTATAAACATGGGTGCACATATATCACGGTGATATGATGTTTTCAGATCTTCTGGGAAAATACCAGAAGGGGAATAGCTGGGTTGAATGGGACCTCTAGATCTAGTTTTCTGACTAATCTCCAAACTGATTGCCACATTGGTTTCACCAGTCTGCATTCCCACCAGCAACGGAGAAGAGTTCCTATTTCTCCACAGACTCTCCAGCATTTGTTATTGGGTGATTTCTTAACGCTGGCCAATCTTACTACGCTAAGATGAAATCTCAATGTTGTTTTAATTTGCATTTCTCGAATGACTAAAGATGTAGAACATTTTCTCATATATTTATTTGCCATTTGTATTTCTTTATCTGAGAAGTGTGTATTCATCTCAGATGCCCATTTCTGGATTGGGTCTTTGAATTTTGGGAGGTGGATGTTTTTTAATTCTTTGTATGTTCTAGACAGAATATCTTGGTCCAAGGGACAGCCAGCTATGATTTTTTCCCCCAATTTGTGGATTTTCTTTTACTTTGCTGGTGATTTCTTTATGTGTGGAAAAACTTTTCAGTAAGATGAAGTCCCAGTTGTTGATTCTTTGAAGTGTTTCCCTTGCAGTTTGGTTTTTATTCATGAACACTCTGCCTACTCCTATGTCTTCAAGATTTTTACCTACTACCTCTTCCAATAGCTTCAGTGTTTCTGTTTTAATATTGAGATCTCTGATGCATTTTGACTTGAGTTTGGGGCATGGTGATAGACTTGGGTCTATTTTCTGTCTTCGCCAAGTGGCAAGCCAGTTTTTCCAGCACCATTTATTAAAGAGGCCGTTTATCTTCCAGTGAGCTTTTTGGCCCCTTTGTCAAAGACTAGGTGACTGAGTGTATTTGTGTTTGTGACTGCAACTTCCAGTCTGTTCCACTAATCCTCAGGTGTGTTTTTTAGCCAGTACCATGTTGATTTTATTAGAGTAACTTTTTAGAATAATTTCAGGTCAGGGATTGTGATTCCACTTAACTTGTCTTTGTTGCCCAGGATTACTTTTGGTATTCTGGGTCTCTTCTGGTTCCAGATGAGTTTAATATTTTCTCTAGTTCTGTGAGATATGCTAATGGTATTTTAATGGGCATTGCATTAAATCTATACAACAATTTTGGTAGTATGTCCATTTTCTCAATGTTGGTTCTTCCTATCCATGAGCAAGGAATATTTTTCCATTTATTGAAATCTTTGATCTCATTTTTCAGAGTACTACAGTGTTCACTGAATAGTTCTTTTACTCCTTTTGTTAGATTGATTCTTAAATATTTCAATTTCTTGGAGGCCATTGTGAAAGGTATGTTTTTAAAATTTCTTTCTTAGTCTGTTTGTTGTTTGTATATAGGAATGCTATTGATTTTTGGGTATTGACTTTGTATCCAGCTACGCTGCTGAATTTGTCAATTAATTCCAGGAGTCTTCTTGTGGAATGTTTGGTGTCTTCCATGTAAAGTATCATGTCTTCTGCAAATAGTGATAGTTTAAATTCTTCCTTTCCTATCCTTATTCCTTTTATTTCTCTCTCTTGTCTAATTTCTCTAGCTAATTCTTCCAGAACTATATTGAATAGAAGTGGTGACAGTGGACATCCTTGTCTTGTTCCTGACTTTAAAGTGAAAGCTTTCAGTTTTTTTCCATTTAGTATGATGTTGGCTGTTGGTTTGTCATAGATGGCCTTGATCAGACTGAGGTAAAGGCCATCTATTTCTATTTTCTCTCAGATTTTTAACATAAATGCATTTTGGGCTTTATTTGAAAGCTTTTTCCACATCTATTGAGATGATCATGTGGTTTTTGTCTTTGGCTCTATTGATTTGGTATATTATGTTAATTGATTTGTGAATATTGAACTATCCCTGCACTCTGGGAAAGATTCCAACTTGGTCATGGTGTATAATTTTCTTTATGGTTCACTGCATTCTATTTGCTAGCATTTTATTGAGTATCTTTACATCTTTATTAGGGAGATTTGTCTATGGTTCTCTTTCTTGGTTGGGTTTTTCTCAAGTATTGGTACCAGTATAATGCTTGCCTCCAGAAATGAGTTAGGGAGAATTGTTTCCTTTTCAATTTCATTGAAGAGTTTGAGGAGCAATGGCATTAAATCTTCTCTGAATATTTTATAGAATTCTGCTGTGAATCCATCAGGGCCTGGGTTTTTCTTTGTCAGTAAATTTTTAATTACATTTTCAATCTCATTAATTGATATTGGGTTGTTCAGGATTTTTATATCTTCCTGATTCAATATTGGTAATTCGTACATATCTAGGAATCTGTCCATTTCTTCTGAATTTTCTATCCTATGGAGCAAAAATTTCAAAGTAGGTATTAATGACCCTTTGAGTTTCTGTAGGTTCTGTAGTGATTTCATCCTTTTCATTCCTTATTGCATGAATTTGAGTTTCTTTCTTTCTTTTTTGATAAGGTTGGCAAGGCGTTTATCAATTATATTTATTCTTTCAAAGAACCAACCCTTTGATTCATTTATTTTTTGTAATATTTTGTCCCCATTGCATTAATTTCTGCCCTCCCTTTTATAATCTCCTCCCTTCTTTGGGCTTTGGGCTTGATTTATTCTTTTATTTCCTAAAGGTTTGAGCTGCAGCATTAGGCTATTTATTTGCTCCCTCTCTGTTTTCCTTATGTGTGAGTTCACCAGTATAAATTTCCCCTGAGAACTGCTTTCATTGCATCCCACAGATTCTGGTAGGTTGCATTTGCATTTTCATTTGTTTGTAGTTATTTTTTAATTGCTTGTTTAATTTCTCCTGTGACCCATTGGTTGTTCAGGAAGTTGTTGTCTAATTTCCAATTGTTGATGGAGTTTTTGGAGTTACTTTTGTCATTAATTTCCAATTGCATTGCAGTGTGGTCATATAATATGCATGGGATAATTTCACTTCTTTTGTATGCTCCACGGACCATGTGCAGCAGCGTAAAATGTGTACTCTGATACTGTGGGGTGGAACACTCTGCATACATCTACTACAAATTTGGTTCAGATCTGTTATTTCTTTGCCTATTTTTTTGGCTAGTTTATCTTTCTCTTTGCATAAAAGGGGTGTTTAGGTCCCCTGTTACAATAGTGTTTTTGATTATTTGGTTTTTCATGTCTGTTATGATTTAATTTATATAGTCTGGTGCTTCAATATTTGGTGCATACTTGTTTAGGATTGTTACCTCTTCCTCTTGCATTTTTCCCCTAACTAGTATGTAGTGATCTTCTTTATCTCTTTTGATTGTTTTTGGTTTGAAGTTTACATTGTCTGCAAACATAACAGCTATCTCTGCTTTTTTTCTGGGAACCTTTTGCATAGAGGATTGTTTTCCATCATTTGACTTTCAGCCTATGGATTTCCTTTTGAGTAAATTGTGTTTCCTGTATAAAGCATATTGTGGGATGTTGTTTCTTAATGCACTCTGCCAGTCTGTTTCTTTTGATTGGTCAATTGAGGCCATTTACTTTAATGGTTATAAGTGATATATTTTGGCTTATCCTTGTCATGCTCTTTACTTGTTTTTGCTTTCCTACTTTTGCCATCTGTTTAATTGCTTGTTCTGCTTGAGGGTTCCTTTCTCTTGTTGTTCTTGAGATTGTGGTCTCTTTTTGTCTCTCTAGAATATCTTTTAGTACTTTTTGTAAGGTTGATTTGGCAGTCATGATGTTCTTCAGCTGTTCCTTGTCATGGAAATATTTTATTTCTCCATTGAATTTGAAGGATAGTTTTGCAAGATACATTAGTCTGGTTTGGAAGATGTTTTGTCTCAGAATGTTTAGTACATCACTCCAAGGTCTTCTCAATTGTGTGGTTTGTGCTGAGAAGTGTGCTGTGATTCTGATGGGCTTTCTTTTGTAGGTAATCTTTTTCTTTTCTCTAGCAGCTTTTAATACTCTCTTCTTTTGCTGGGTATCTGGGATCTTGACAATTATATGTCTGGGTGTGTTTTCATTTGGATTATGGCTAATTGGAGTTCTGTATGCCTCATTTTCTGTACATCAGAATCTTCTTCCATGCCTGGGAAATTGTCTGCTATTATTTCTGCAAATATCCTTTTTCTGTTATTTGTGTTGCCTCCTGCTATTTCATTGACTGCTATTACTCTGACATTATTTCTCTTTGCCTCATCTTGCAGCTGTTGGATTGATTTTCCCTGGATCCTTATTGATTTTAAGAGATCCTCTTTCACCATTGCTGGTTGCCATGCTGTCTTGAAGATCTGAAATTCTATCTTTAGCTTTATTCAAGCGATTTTGCAAGCTTTCAAAGGAAGTTTTGATTTCCTCAAAATATCTTTGAGTCTGTTTCATGCATTCTATTTCCTTCCAAAATTGCTCATATAATATCTCCTTCTGTTGCCTATGTTTGTCTATTTTTATCTGTTTCTACTGTAGGTGCATGCAGCATTTCTTTCATTACTATTTCATGTCATTTTATTGCCTGGTGGACTATTTCTCATCTGATCTCTTCTATGGCCTGATGGAGTTATTTCTTTATTTTAGATGTGATCATTTCAGAGATTTCAGGTATGTGGCTTCCAAGTTCTCCTACGTCAATGTCTGCTGGACTTGTTCTAGGTGGAGTTGCATTTTGAGACTGCATTTTGCTCCTGCTTCTTGTCATTTTGTATGTCAGATGAAAAGTGCTGAGCTACCAGCTACCCAGACAGTTTGCTGACTCTAGGGACCCTAGTTTACCTGGATATCAAAGTTATCCCACAATGGTAGCAGGCCATGGACCATTGGGCCCAGGGTCCCCAGGCAATTGCTTGGGTGCATGGCTCAGACCACAACTGCAATGATGGGTTAATGCTGGTCTTTAGCACCAGGGTCTCCAGGATGTGGACGGAAAGAGGGCCTCAGCCATAGAACCGATGGTGGCTAGACAGGGGTCACTTCCCTGGGATCCTCAGGTAGCTGGTCAGGGGAGAGCAGGCCTCACCTCCCAATGTAGAGGACCACAGAGCCCAGGGCTCCTTCCGCACTGCAGGCCTCATTCGCCAACAGAGACTGGGCTTTCAAGTCCTGCTTCCCTGGGTGGAGCTCCTTCCCTGTCCCAAAGGAGCAGGGCGGAGAACACACACAGGATTTACCCATGGAGCGTTCCACACAGGTGGGCCACTCAGATGCTGCTTCCCAGGCCCAATTCCTTCCCTGTGTCAAAAGGGAACTTCTATATTTCTTAGCCCCAAATAAAAATGTGAAATGTTTCTCTTAATTGATGACTAGAAAACTATGGCAAGAAAAATTACTAAGGATCAACAAATGGGACTGCATCAAATCAAAAACAAAGGAAACAATAGCATGAAGAGACAGACTTTAGAATGGAAAAATTTTGTCAGCTACTCTTTTTATAGAAGACTAATATCTAGAATGTACAAAGAACTAAGAAATAATTAGCTCCTCCAAACCAACAACCCATTCAAAAACTTCCATATAAAATAAAAATACACTTTTCTAAAGAAGTACAATTGGCCAATAAGTCTATAAAGAATGCTCATTATTTTTAACTCTATGGGGAATGAAAACCAAAGGATCTCTGAGGTCCCGTTCCATTCCAGTTGGAATAGCTATCGTCAAAAGGAAATGCAAAGAAGAGCAGGTACTGGCAAGGATGTGGGTGAAAAGAAGCTATTATACTTTGTTGGTGGGGATGTAAACTAGTACAACTACTATGGATATAAGAATGGAGAGTTCTTAAACAAATAGTAATTCAAATTTCGGTTGACCCAGTTATGCCTTTCCAGGAGACGAGATACCAGTGATATAGGCATATCCATGTTTTTTGTAGTTCTGCTTTTTTTTACCTTTGCTATTATCAATTGTCACTTCATTCTCTTTGTGTGTGGGACTGTAGCTAATGTTTTTGTGGCAGTTCGTCCTGTCACTTCATTTCTGATACAAAATTCACCATCTGCATCATAATTGCCAAGCTTTTCAAACAGCCTATATGCCAATCCATGAATAAATGATGACAGCAAATTATATATATATATATATATATATATATATATATATATATATTCAGCCATTAAAAAGGATAAATTAGTCTCATTTATAGGAAAATGGATAGCTCCATTACAATAGAAAATGTAATACATGTTAAACACAGTACATGAGCTATGGAAAAGTAAATATCATATGTTTCTCTCTTGTAAGAAACCTAATTTTAAATAAATTAAAGAGTGAAATAAAGGCAAAATTTTTGTAGTAGAGGGAGAAAATCATGGAAATGGGAGAGAGAGGGTAGAGAGGGGAAGATAAGGGGATAAAAGTGATTAACATTATGTACCAATTCCCCAAATTGAATGTGGATTTCATGTATTGCAAACAAATACTAATTTTAAAAGATTTAATTACTATGGAATTATGAAGGAGACATTTAGTTTATTGTGTTTTTCAGTTACTACTTCAGTGCCATTCCTAGGCTTGCTGTGTCCTCTCCAATATGAATGGTGACAGGATCTGGCTTGATATGGTGGTGTAGACTACTTTACCTTGGACCGAGAAGGTTCCTGGGGCATGGTGCCTTCAGTACTAAGGCTGTGTCAGCTCTAGAGCAGAATAGGTAACCACCCTTCCTATGTTGTAGCAAGAGAATCAACAGAAGCAAAGATGAATGTTTTCTCCTATGTTGCTGAGATGCTCTCAGCGGAATTCCAGGGTAAGAATATCCTGGTGTTCTGTGTCTAAAAGACTCCAGCTGTTGGTGTCATGCTAAGGAAAATCACTGTGTTTGTGGGCATGCTTGGGCCAATAAACGTCAAGAACTGATGGAATTCCCCTGAAAGGAACTTTTCTCCTTCCACTGGGAAATAAAATACAGTTTCCTGATGTATTTCTATATGAAAGCTATGGTGAAACATTTTCTGTTTTAACTTCAGGGTTTTTGCACTGTTCTATGTGCATTTTAATGGCCACTTCCATCACAGCAGCAGAATGAAATCATACTAGGCTTGAGATCTACTGCTTAGTTCTGATACTCTGAGCCTAGATTTTTTTCTTTGCTGCCACTGTTTTTGTACTAAGAATTTGATGGCTAATAACTCAGAGAATGCATGAGGACATACAGGTATATTTTATATCCTTTTTATTCAATGCCAAAAGATTTGACAGTACCATGCATAGTTGTCAAACAAATTTATATTTTACAAAGTGGCTGCACATGGACCTCATAAGCAGGCTTGTTTTAGAATAAAATAAAACTTTATATCTTGGTAGAGTTCTTGGGAAAGTTAATCTCATTAGGTACTTTGAAGAAAACTAATGCATATATGGATTTCACCCCAGAGACAGTGGCTGTTCAAGTAGCACATGACCATCTATGCTTTGAATATCAGATTCTAGATTTACAGGGCCAGGGATATAGCTCATTGGCATAAGTGCCTGCCTGGCAAGTGCAAAGTTGAGAGTTCGATTCCCAGTACAAAAAAAAAATTAGATTTATAACAATTTTCTAAGGTAAGTTTTAATTTTTTGTTTTACATTTTTCTATGATATAGAGATTTTATATATATGGGTTTTTAAAATTGTAAAGCACTTCACTTAGAATCACATGGGAGAGAATTCTGTGAAATCATCTGAGAAGCTAAATGTGATACATGAGGTAAATTTAGACCTCTTCCATGAAGAGAGTTGGAAACCCTTTCTTATGTCACCCATCACACTCTCCCATGGCACCACAATTTCTTTCTGTAGATTGGTTTGTAAGTATGCATCTATCTGTTTAATGTTCAGTCCTCATTTAGAGCTCTGATCATGACTGCCCCCATGTGCTTTGTTAATGCCGATAATTCCTTGCCTTCCATCTTGCACGGTGTACTTTTCTCAATTATAAGGCTGTACACCAATGTGCACAAAAGTGGGAGTACAGTGTGTGAGTGTGTTGGTCAGGTTGTTAACTCCTTTCAAAGAGGAGTTAGATATAAAACAAATCAAGGACTTCTAGAGCTGGTGGAGATTTTAGGTGTCTTCTTTTTTAACCTTCCCTCTCATATTATTTAATAGACATAACTTTTTACTATTTACATTTCTTAATTTTGCTTAGCCTTTGTATTGCTTCTTGTTATGGCTTGTGTCTAGGTGTGCCCCAAAGCCTCATGCGCTAACAGGTTGGGCTTTTAGCATGTGGCTGGATTAGCATGTGCGAAGATGGATTCAGGGTGTGTGATAGTTAAATGGGTTTAGAACAGTTCTAAAATGGATAATGGAAGGTACATCCTAGGTGTGGGTGGCACCAACCAGTAGACTTGGATGGAAAGTAAAGGGACTGAAGGAAGGCAGACTTTCTGCTTTGCTGCCTTCATCTTGCACAGCATGGACTGTTTATCCTCTGCCATCCTGCCCTGCTTTGGAGATTGTTGACTATGCATTATGAGCTAAAATAAACCTTTCCTTGCTTAACTTGTGAGTGTTGGGTATTTCGTTCCAGAAATGAAAAAGTGATGAAGACAAAATAGTGTGAGTGAAGAGGACTTTTGCCAAGCCATCCAAAAGAGGCTGGGGTCCCATTATATTGCAGATCAAATCCAGCTCAGTCTTTCTCCTCCAAGGCCTAACTCCCCTCTCAGTAACATGGAACTAGATTTCCATTAGACAAGTTTTATCCCTTCTCATGTGTGTAGCTCAAATGGTACATGATCCTTGAAACCTTCAAATAGAAGCCTCCATCTCCCCTTTTAATTTTCTCTAGTACTTCATTAGCATTGATCAGATTTTAACCTGCCCTATAGCCACTCATATAGGCCTTTCACTTCACTTGATCTTTTAGACCTGAGACCAAGTTCTTTATTTCCTTCATACTCCAGCTGCACTCAGCCGAACTCCTGGCACAGAGAAGTCTCAGGAAATGCTTGTTGATTGTTTTTACTATGCTGCAAATGTTCTAATTTTTCTTAATGAGACTTATGACAAGCCAATCTTCCATGTATTTTTCTCACTCTTTTTGCAGCCAATAATAGTTTCAGATCGCCTCACTTCAGCTCTATAAGTGTAAAATGCATCATGGGAAATGGCACATTTATTCATTCCCTCTAGGCTTCTTGCCTCTTTTCAGTTTGAGCTGACTGTTTCCTAATGAAAGTGTGTGCCCAGCAGATGGACTTAGGGTTTGCAGTACTTCTCCCCGGTCCTCTTTCAGGCTGGCTGGAGTGTTAACAACTCATCCAGCTCCCTTCTGCCCACTTCCCCTCAGGTTTCTTCTATCATTTTGTTTACTTTTCTCTTGTGCTGTAGTCCCATGCTGTGTACCATCTTGTGAGTGGAGTCTTATACCAGAAATGGTGTAGAATTGGAGCGGAAGTGAAGTTGTAGAAGAGAAGGATTCGGGATTCATTTCCTTAAGAAGCTTGCATTTTTATGTGGATGTTTAGTCTACTTAAGGTGTAGGTACTTTTTCTTTCCTGGATGTAACTTGGTGGAAACAGGAAATAGTAGAACTATAAGCATTTTGAACTATAAAACATGCATAAGTATAGACCTGTGTGTGAATGTACCTGTGTACTTTGCAATCTTCCCCCACATGTGATAACAGCCATTTTAGACAACAGACAGTGGTCACAACTACAATAGCTACAATCATTCCCAAAGATCAATTTTGTATCTAGGTACCAGGCATTTTTTCACTTTATTTTCCATAACAGCATTGCTTTACTCTTCATTCATTCTAGTTATTACTCTTCATTTTATAATTATGAATATTGACCCTCAGAATAGTTAAGCAAGCTAGGTTTTTAGACAAGTTGTAAACAAAGCCAGGATTTTATTGCAAGTCAATTTAAATGCTAAGTCCAAGATCTATCTATTATGAACAACATATCCCCTGCTCACTGAACTTAAACAGTAAAGGTGTAAATTTAGGACTCTTCAGGAGAAATAAGTTTCTGAAAGGCCTACTTTTCTGTAAAAATCTTTTGTATGTGTATAAAAGAGCCAATGAGTAGTACAAAATGACAAGGAAATTTACCTAAGTTGTTAAATGATAACTTACTCTGATTGAGATGTTTCTAACCCATACATCTCTAAAACTAAATTAACTCTTTGGTTGAAATGCATTCACTCAGGCTACTAGAATACCATTTAGAGAATATCAGAAAACAACTATTATTATAAAACAAACACAGACACAAAATATGTTGAGTAATATTGTAACCTAGAGGATACAATGACATTTACCACCTGATGCAAAGGGGCCGGATAAGTGAGGGTGGCTAAGATCTACCCCCATTGCTTGGTGCTTCTGATGTACTGGTTATCAAATATTTTGATTATCACTCTGAGATATAGACATAGTTCCTCTCCTAAAGGAAATAATAGTTGAGTTAAAGAAATGGAATGCAAACAGTAAAACTTTAAATAATGACAACAGAATTAGACAACAATATGAAACTATGTCTATCTCTACTTGCTTTTTCTTTCCAATGTATATTCATCACTAGATATGTTTTATATTTCTTTATTCTCCGATTTTTACTTCTGTACCTTTATTATCTACAATACTGGCTGATACTGTTGAATATGTGAATACATACAGTAGTCATTTAAAGCAGTAAATTTGTGCTGGAATAGTCAGAAAGAATGTCTTCAAAGAGCAACAGGGACAGAATCTGAAAAGAAGATCTAGTTTTGGAAACAACATGGACACCACAAGATATTCAGACTACAGTACTGAAATACTGAGGTTTTAAGTACACTACTCTATTTAGAAAAAGGAAGTTGTAAAATAGTCAATTAACATGCAAAGATAAGGGGCCAGTATGTAGCTCAGCAGCACAAGTGCCTGCCTGGCAGGTGAAAGATCCTGAGTTTGATTCCTGGTACCAACAACAACAACAAAAAATCCAAAGATAAAATGCATGGTTTGTAAGAATTTCTTGGGAGTATTTAATTTGATGAGTGACTGAAGTACTAAGGAGATAAAATCTGAAATCGTTAAGACCAACACCAAGACTTCCTCCCTCCTTCCCCGTGTGTAAGTAATATGCACCTAAAACATCAGTTACAGAAAACAACAAGCAGAGGTTGCAGATCTTTTTTCAGATGATTCTTAGAAATGGGATATCACTAATGAGAAATGTGCAAGCAGGTACTGATGGCCAAGATTTTGGGGATGTGTATAAAATTCCAATTTCTTAGACCATTTCTCTATATTATTTTTGTGTTCCTCTTGCTATATCGTGATTTTCTAAATTAAATCCAATTTAAAGACAGACGCAGACACACATAGCTGTGGACTTGCATAAGCTCTGAATGCCTAGGTATGCATGTGGGTGTGCATGCACACGTGGATGTCTCCCCTCCCCACTTCCAGGCACCCAGCTTCCTTCAGTCTCACGTCTATTTCCTCTCATCTGGCAGCTTTCAGAATAATCTCACCCACCTGTTAAATCAGAGAATGTCAAGTTTAATTTATAACAGTGAGTAGAAACAGGATGCTACAGAAAGCATTTTAATTAAAATCCTTTAATTGGATACATGCTTCTTGTGAAAAGGGATCTGTGGAGAGGGCCTCTTTGTCGGCACCTTCACTCCAGTTGCCAGAGATCGTTGCAGGAATAGCCTTGCAATTGGAACCAGCCCTCTGATGTGGTAGAGGAGGGGAGGAGTCACAGGCTGAGAGAGGGAAACTGGGAGTAATAGAGGAAAGGACAAGGCATGTGTGTGTGTGTGGTTGATGAATAGCCATAGATTTCACACAGAAACACAGCTCTGGTGCTTTATGGAGAGAGTTTTGATGAAACCTATTGGTATCCTTTCAAGTTGGTTTCTCCTTAATCCTTTCATCATCCATAGGATGAGATAGTCTCCAGAGAAAATCCACAAATAACCCTAACTTCGGGCACTGGCTTAAAAATCTTGACAGTTCAGCTCAATTGGCAAGTGTGGGAGTTGGGCAAATGACAGCATGGGGCTGGAGAAAGCCTTGCCTTTGCACGTGGATTTCTTTAAATGACAGCCCTTAGCACTATCAAGCCCACGCTGCAGGAAAGAAAATGTTGAACTCAGAGCTTACTTTAAGGAAGGAACTAAGTGTTAAAGTGAGAGGCCTGATTTGGAAGCCATCCCAAGAGTTCATGTGGGGATCCAAGAGAACGGAATGACATGGACATGTTTTACTGGATATACTCAATACATCTAAGAGAAGTGGAACCTGGAAGTAGTTTTAATGTCAGATATGTCACCAAGGGAAGAAGACCCCTAAACTTAGCTCATGAAAGATAGGGGAAGATGGATGTACTTTTTACTTTTGATTTTTCATCAACTTGTGCCAGAAAGGTGATGCAGGAGTGTCTAATGGCACTGATTATTTGCTTTGAGCTAAGAAAATCAGCGCTCTATCCTTTTGGATACAGAGAAGAGACATATAGTATCTTCAAGGATTTTTAAGAACTATTCATCCTTTGGTGTTGCTGGGCTCATTGAGCCTCTGGTTGCCAAGGAAACAATGGTAGCTGGTTTTGTTTGTTTGCATCTATTGGTTCCCTCTAGTGGTATATGGGTAAATATTTAACAACTAGCTTGGGGTAGTTCGTAGAGGCTAGGGAAATTTGATGAAGCATTTTCCAGCTTCCATGGTGTGAACATTTCCATCTCAAGACATTGATGGCTTAATAATTGGGGGGGACAAATTCCTAAAATTAAAAAAATTAGATATCACAGTGAGCTAATTCTAGCATACCTCTGTATCTTTCCTGCCCTCATTAAGTTTTTCTATGGAAGATATTTATTTCCCTGTTCCATTGATTTGGGATTGGCTATATCATCTGCTTTGGCCTTGGAATATGGGCAGGTGATATATGCTGTGTCTGAGAACAGGTTGAAATGTGCTTGCATAGGTTAGCTCTGCTTTTCTCTCTCTCTTTGAGCTTGTGCTTTCTACTTTGAAAACATCATGGTTGATCCTTTAGTCTGGGTAAGAGAATGAGAAATCATGTGAAGCATCTAAACTGAGTTGTCTGCGTATCCTGGAAAAGCCTTAGCCAAGCTGCAATCCTTAAGTAACGTGAGCCAAAAGTAAGTGTGTATGAGGCACTGAGATTTTTAGGGTCTGAATAGTATAGAAATGGTTGTTTCATCAATAAACATTGAATAACTGTTGGTGTTTAGCCAAATCTATGAAATAATATCTAGGTGATGCAAAGGAATTAAAGATTCTCAGGTCTGGAAACCTAAAAAACTAATTATTTCAACGATTATATGACATGAAACCCTCTACAATACCACTGCCAAATGTTTACTTCAGTGGTCTTCAATTATATTTTAAAATTCTCCAAATGTAGGAATTTTAGTATTTCTTGAGAATATCCACATCACTCTTATTTTTTGTTTTAAAGATAAAAGAATGAAAACGTAATAACAAACACACTTACATTTACAAAAGAATACAAAAACAATACTGGCAATACTGAATTTCAGACAAGGTGGTAGGAAATTAACAATGGTTGTTGTGTTTTTAACTTGTATATGAGAGATACAAGTTAAAATTGGCAAGTGTGGGGCCCTGGGGCCTTCTTCTGAAGTCAAAATCTTTTACTTTTGCACCTGTTAGCCTGGGAAGGGTGGGACATTGCTTATTCTTGGAATTTTCTCAAGATCTGCTTCTGATTGTCTTGATGTGAGGTGGTTGGCTTTTTAAAAAATAGTTTTATCAGTCTCACTCTCCGATGCCCAACCTTTCTAGACAAGCTGAAAACTTTTCAAATGGGATTTTGGCTCCTGACTTTCAGCATGGAGAAACCTGGCTAAAAGCTGCTAGCAATACCTCCTTTACACTCTTGCCCTCATCTCTCCCTCATCCCCAGTCTTTTCATACCCTAATAGTCCCTCTTCGACTTTCTGGTTCTTCTTCTTTAAGTTTTCATATACAAGAGAACACACACATGACTTACTTTTAGTATCCAATTTATTTCACTTAACATGGTATCTTCCACTTCCATCCATTTTCCTGCAAATTACATGATTTTACTCTTTATGACTCAATCATACTTCACTATGTATCTGCACCATATTTTCTTTATCCATTCATATGATGATAGGCACCTAAGCTGATTCCATATCTTGGCTAGTGTGAATAGTTCTGCTAGAAACATGTGTATGCTATAAACATGGATATGCATGGATGCTGACTTCCTTTTTAGACATAGAGTGTTGTAGTTAGATCATAGGTACTCAAGGGGGTGAAAGACCTTATGACAAAAATTACAGTATTCCAAAGAAAGAGAATGATGAAGATGTAAGAAAAAGGAAAGACGTTCTGTATTTCTGGATACAGAGAAATAATTAAAATGGTAATATTACCAAAAGTGATCTATAGATTTGTTGCAAAACCTATTAAGAAACCAAGAACATTTTTCACAGAAATAGAAAAAAATCCTAAAATTTATATGAAACCAGAAGAGGACCAGAACAGCCAATATAATGCTGAAGAAAAAGAGTAAAGTTGGAGGCATTACAATGCCAGATTTTAAATTATACTAAAAATTATCATAGCAAAGAGCATGCCGTTTATATAAAGAGGCATGACTAGATTCATATTTCTCACCATGTGTTCAAATCAAAGTGGATCAAAGACCTAGACAGAAAAATAGAAACATAAAATGCTGGAAGATAAAATAAGGAAACACTTGAAGATACAGACATAGGCAAAGACTTCCTGAACAAAACTTCAATAACACAAAAAATAATATTAAGAGTCAACAAAATGATTATATTAAATTGAAAAAGCTTTGCATAGCAAAGAAAACCTTCAGAATTAGGAAAAAATTTGCCAGCTACTCTTCTGACAGAGGCCTAATATCTAGAATATATTAGGGACACAAAAAGTAGATCCCAGCAAACAAATGACCCAATCAAAAAATGGTCAAAAGAAATGAATGTAGACACTTCTCAGAAAGAAAAGCAGAAATGGCCAGTAAGTGTATAAAAATGGTCAACACCTTAAGCCATCAGGGAAATGCAAATCAAAAGAACATTTAGATTCCATCTTGCTTCATTGAGAATAATTATGAACAGAAACTCAAAAAACAAATGCTGGTGAAAATGTGGGGGAAAAAATCCTTTTAGATTCTTGGTGGGAATGTAAACCATCACAACCTTTGTGGAAAACAGCGTGGAGTTTTCTCAAAAAAGTAAAAATAAAAATTCCAGTTGACCCAGCTTTTCCTTTCTTTAGTATTTTCCTGAAAGTCAAAGATGTCATACCATGGAGATACGCTCATGTTTATAACAGTGCAATTCACAGTTGCCAAATTAAGGAAGCATTCTAGATGGCCAACCACAGCCAAATAGATAAAGAAAATGTAGCATATTTATGCAACGCAGCATTATTCAGCTATTATGAAGGTGAAACTTAGTTTCTAGCAAAATAGTCAGACTTGAGGCCATAAAGCTAAGTGAAATAGGTCAAACACAGAAAATTAATCATTGCATAATTTCTGTTATATAAGAAACCCAATGTATAAATTAATTAGTGAAGAAAGGACCAATGGTAGGAAATGGAAAGATAGATTTCTTGAAGATGGGGAAAAGAACCGAGGAAAGCATATCAAAAATGACAAAATATGACATATGTGTGCCAGTTTTTCAAAATGGATGTAACTACAGGTATAGCAAACATCCATCAATTAAATAAATGAAAGGATAACTGAAATTCAACTCACATAAAAAGAAAAACCTCATGATGTACCATACACAAAATGGAAGTCATTCTGGAGAAGTGACCTCAGCTGTTATCTGTTCTACTATTTCCGCCTTACCATCCCTGCCGAGATCTATCGCCTTAGTGCAGGCGCAGAAACAATGGAACCAGCTGACAATGTTGGAAACCTTTGAAACTGTGAGCCATGATAGCTCTCTCCTCCTCTGAGCTGTTTTCTCAGTTTTGTCAAAGCAATGAGAAGCTGACCAGCACAGTACGCTATGTTTAGCATTCAAACTTTAGATGCTCTTTTGCTTCTGTTCAGCTACAAGTACACAAAGGAATTTATATTCTACTTCAAACATTTTACCCACTGTGGGGTTTTCTTTAACAATGAAAATTAATTAGGAAGACAATAGAGAGAAAGGTGGCAGTTTGTGCTAATTATAAAATCTCAGAGATGCTCCTAAGGGGCCTGTTTTATCAGATGCTTGTCATGCCAAACTGAATCAAGATGTTCACTCATCATTTGAGGTACTAGTAAGTGGGCTAAATGGTGTGGAATTTTCTGACTGTAAAAGGTCACATTGCAAGAATTTTATTTTTAATGGAAATTTCCTGGAATCTAAAATGTAGAGTCCAATCATACTAAGTTCATGGGCAACCAGGCATGCTTAAAAATGAAACCCCATTTTTTCCCCAGGTTTTAAGTTCAGGGAGGAGAAAGTCCTCTTAGATTGTGCCCCTTCCTGCCAGGTTTCAGTTGTAACAGAGAGTCTTTTCACAAAAGTAGTCATTGTATACTTTAGGCATTTAAAACATATTTCATTGGCTCATCTGGACACTAGAAAATCTTGTATTCCTTCCCAAACAATTTGGCACGCTCTTTTGGCATACACTCAGAACTTTCATACCTGGCATATCCTCTCAGTTCTCCTGATGTTCAAAATGGGTCTTCCTAGCTAGAAGCATGTTGGATGCTCTGTTCAATGTGCCCAAATCTAGGGAAGGTGAAAACAGGCACTTGTATCTGGGAATAGGGGATGGGGCTTAACACGGGTTAGTGAGGGTTAAGTGAGAAAAAATGTGTATATATGCTTTTGCTCGCAGTTCAATAAAGCCAGCAACTTACCCCAGTGGGTTTGTTCTCAGTTGCATTAATGTCCATTCTCAGATTCTCAGCCATCCCTTCCGACCGTGTTGCAGTTCAGTTCTTGTTCAGCCAGGGAGTAATGGAAATGTAATCCAACACTGAACAATATCTGAAACCAAAGCTACCTCTGGCAGGATCACAGTTCTCCAAACACAAGCAAGATCTGCAACTTGGTAGTGAGGTTTTGTATAAGCTGTGACTCAGTTGCTGGCTTTACAATAATCAGAGAACTCTGGGGATCTCTCTTGCCCAAATACCGCTCTTGTGTAAAAACACAGAATCCAAGGACATCATTCAAGCTCTGTAATAATGATTGTTTATGACATATGGAAAGTGTCCAGTACAGTGCCTGGCAGTACTGGATATGTAGTAATAGTAGTTTTCCTATAATCACAATTACTGAAATGGGATTCAGCTTTAGGCGTAACTTGGCACTTCAGCACTAGGAATAAACTATTTTTGTTAGATCCTGATTATTGAATTGTAATTCCTACAGGTTCTATATTAAATTACATTGTATTGTATTGCATCTTTGTATCAATATCAATAATTGCATTAATAAGTCACCAAATTATGTGTTTAAAAGATAAATGATGTGCTACATGAATGATTGAATGTATGATTTGAGGTGGGGCATAATAAGGTGCCCCAGGTTTTTTTTGCTAGGATCTTACTTCTTATGGACAAGTTTCAATTTTGTTCTACTCTGGAGGGAGCAAGCTTGTGGTTTGTCTGTGGTGATCAGTAGGTACTAGAGGGAGATTGAAAGGAAGAGAGGAAGTGTCTAGATGTTTGAAAACCATAACCATCCAGTAAGGAAAAGAGTGTTAGGTGGCCACAGATAATAACCATAATATGTTTCACTGACCTAGTTAAGGATATATTATTTATCATATTTATTCATTCCATAAATATTTATTGAGTATTACCAGTATATGAGGCACTTCATTGCTATCCAAGACAACACAGAATGAGACAGACATGCTCCTTTAAAGTCTAAATAGGAAGAAGTTTAATTCTTTTGCTCCTATATAAAGTTCTGTATTCTATAAAGTTTTGTTAGGGACAAACATTTTATAAGTAGAGTCTCTTTTGTGAAGAGCTCTACTAGAAATGTCCACTGTTATATATTGGCATTCGAATTAAAAACTTTTCTAAATGTGTGTGTGTGTGTGTGTGTGTGTGTGTGTGTGTGTGTGCACTTGTATAATTTATAATCATACTAGTGGGTGTTTCTCTAAAGTCCAAATGTGAAACATTTGTTAGCATGGCATAGAATGTGGGCGAGATGATTTGTAGGAGCATTCACTGCTAATGCCAAGGAAGACATCTTGCAGCCATGGCTAATGAAGGGAAAAAGAGTTGGGAGCAGCAGTTTTTTTCAAGTAGAAAGAGAATGTGAGAACATGGTTCTGGGAGCAAAAGAGGGACATAGAAAAGAAATTAGGTATTATAGTATCTCCACTTTTCAAATTCTAGCCTGTGAGCATAAGTACTTTGAATAGAGACTATTTCCTTGGGTTGATTTTTGTATATTTGGGAGCAATTTTGAGCAACATTTGGTACAACGAACTTGTGGAACTGTGGAGACATTTGAACGCCCCCCTCTGTGCTTCCTGAAGCACACTGTGATGGAATTTGGTTCGACACATAGCCAGCTCTTAGTCAATTGTGGGAAGACAAGCCTACACTGTTATACTTTTTTCTTTCCATTAGGGACAACTCCAGGTGGTATAAAATACCTACAGAAGCATGGCAGTAGAAATTTATCTCTGGTTCAAGGGTAATTTTATAACAATGTCTTCAGAGACCCCATTCAATCTCCCCCATCTCTCTGTTATTTTCCTATCATACTGCCTTATGCAAGAGATGGTAAAGATCTAACATGCAGAGTGGTATATGTGAAGAGACCATTAATTAAAGGATACAACTAAGTCATAGTTTAAAACTATGAACAGTGGATACAGATCTAAAAGTAGCTTCTCTCTCAATCACTGGTTGCTAACTGCATTCTCCTTTAGGATCCATTATTATTATTTGACTAGTATATCTTACTTCTATAATTCTCACTTTGAATTGCTGTAGAATAAGTGTGGGCTCCAGAAAACTGATGACGTCAGAAATTTTACTTCCATTTCCCTGGAAGTCTCTCCTGTACTTCTTGTAGAGTCCTTTCCACTATTTGTTGCCCAACCTTTATAAAATTTTCTTTTCGAGTAAAGATCTTCCACAAATCACTTACATCTTGATATAAATTTAGATCAGTACATTACCTCTCCCTGGGACATTTTCACTTTTTTCATCTTAATATGTAACAGTATTTTTTTCCTGTTTCTAGAGGAACTTAAGACCTAGTCGTGAAGGAGTGGGACTGCAATTTTACAGAATGAGATTGATGCTCCAGGGATCCTATCTGATAACTCTTGTACAGAGGTGGCTCTTATCAAAACTACACTTCAGTTGACTCTTGGAAATACCCTGAAAATGTGAATTCACTTCAACTTGGATTAAAACCAAAGAGAGACAATTATCTCTTAAATGAGGCAGAAGGTCCAAGATCTATAGAAAACTGGCTCGGGATGGCCCATCTTCTTTCTCCACATGATGGCTTCCAAGATGACATCCAATGATTCCGACTTCCTATAACTCACACATTTATGTAGTGTCCTCCCCCTTTGAATCAAGAATGGATCTTTGACCAATAGAATACGGTGGGAGTAACAGCACTGGAGTCCTCGAGCTGTTTCCTTATGGGAATTGGAACTTCCACCTTTGTGTTCTAGATCTCTCCTGGGAAAGCCAGCTCACATGCCATCCACATACTCAAGCAGTTCCACAGAGAGGCATGTGAAGAGAAACAAGCTACTGTGAACAAGAACTACCTTGACTACTTTCACAGGGAGTAGCCACAAAGCTGGGCAAATTTTGTTGGGGAAAGGGGAAGGACAACGGCCAGGAGCAACATACATTTCTAATCTAAACTTTTTGTTGTTTAATCTTTGATGCTCACACAGCCTGTGTGCTTTTCCCCATAGTTTAACCATTCACTCCTCACAGATCCTGCAGGCTTATTGCTTTCACTATAATCATGTGTATGTTTTTGCACCATATTTTAACCATTTTACTTTGCGTAGAGCTATGCGCTCTTGTCCTTCAGTTTAGTCATTCATTCCTGCCCAGGTTCTCCAAAGACAACCATATAATTCATCCCCTTAGGAAGTAGCTTCAGCTCTGGGCCAACCTTCAGGTGATTGTAGCTTACACTGACATCTGCGTGCCTGCAACTTTGTGAGAGATCCCCACTGACAGTTTTTACCTGAGTTATCCTCCAATTCTTGGTCCATAGGAATAATGAAATAATACATTATTTTGGTTGTATGCCACTAAATTCTGGGCTAATTTGTCAGCATCATCTCTTAGCCTTGTAACACTAATCACCTACTCTGGATATCTTGATATGAAATGCTACTACAAGTTTAGTCCAAAGTGAGTTACAACCTTTTGCTAATAGAGGATGATTCAGCTGAGGGCAATTTGGCCAAATACAACTTTTCATGAAAGGAAACTGACCAGTATGATAATTTGTTTGAATATTAATAGTCTTTCTCTAGTTTCATGACATTATTTATTTTGGTACATGATGGAAAGATTGTTTTCAATCCTTTATAAGTCGTCCATATTTTTTCATTGGTCTTTCAGGATTTGGGAAATTTGTACTTTTATTTTGTTTTTATTTCTCTAGTGACTAGAATATATTTTATTCAAACTGATGTTAAACCATGTTATTTCCACAAAATTGCTTTCAGTCAAATTGTTTTTGGCTAAATCATTCATTATGTGGTAATATTTTTTTTCTTATACCTTTCCTCTAATTGAGCTATAAAGCTTTAAGAAATTGTTCTTTAATTTAGGTAAAACATAGTTACATTAGAATGAATCAATGATGAGGAATGTGCTAGTCAGCCTCCCAGGTGATCAGGATGATTGCTGGTATTCATGTATTTGTACATTCCTCTGTTGTTGAATGCAGCCTGGATTAACTAATCCACTTCTATGGCATATAGCATAAGTTACAGGCATTTTTTCACTTCCTGAGATCAGGTTATAAAAAAAATGTGGTTTTCATTTTGGGAATATCATTTCCCCCTCTTTGATTCCTGACTATGGGAAAGCCAGCTACCATGTTAAGAGGAAACATTGTTAAAATAACTCACTATAAAAATCACATAAAATCAAGTTGGCACTAGGAAAGTAGATTTAGTAGTTGAACTAGCAATTTTTTCTTGGTACTCACCATTGTGCTGCACGTTGATGAGTTCATAGATGAATGGGGTATTAGAAGGCAAGGCTGAGTGAAGCAGTGGGCCAAGAGAGTATGATACTGGAGATTGCATATTATCTCCAGCACCTTCCACCCTGGATTCTTCACTCTCCTTCCTGGCTTCCATAAGGTGAGTGCTCTTCCTGCTCCATGCCCTTCCACCATAATATTTCTAGAATTCAACAAGCTTAAGAAGGAGGGAGCCAGCTGACCATGGACTGCAATCTCTGAAACCATGAGCAAAATCAGTCTTTCCTCCTTCCTTTTTCTCAGGTGTTTAGTCTCTGTGCTGAAAAACTAATGATGACATGATAAATGTTTGTTTTATAAGCTTCAGCTTTGGAATACATTGTCATACAGTAATAGAAAAGTAATAAAAAGGCTAGGACAATTAAACTCCCAGTAGTGACCTTAAGATAGATTTAGAATCTTTGGCTTTATACCTTCAATAAAATCCAGTCTCACTGCTGGTCTTGCCTGATATTTCAGTGAAGTAGATTGCTAAGGTTCATTAACAACTCTTCCCTTTTCCTTCCAGGTGAGCCAGTTAACACCACATATAGTGTCTGCTTTCTGCTGCAAACCTACACTCTCTTCTACCTTCTTCTACTTTATTACTTGTTTTCATTTGGAGTAAAGAAGGGACAAAGTGATTCAAGTTAAAGTGAAATATTAATGCCCCTGAACAGATGCACTTGGAAGAGATGTGACAGAATGTTCAGGGGAATGTGTTGGGATCCTTGGAATCTGGGCCAAATATGTGGCTGACGATCACCCAAGATGGCATGCAGAAGCTGGGAGTTTAGAATGGGGGAACAGATGACAGCTGTGGTTTTTATAGCCTGGATGTGGAGAAAATTTGGTAGGAATCTGTTCTGCTCTTTTGGGGTCAGGTTTTATATTTGTCTTTAGAATCTAGACTCTTTTTGATTAGTAGTAAAAGCTGAGCTGGGACTGGTTTTATTTCTTTCTCCAGAATCTCCTCTGTTCCTAATTTATTAGGTCAAGGGTAGGAATGGTTGCTAAATGAACAGCATTTTTGTGTTTCCACTGAACAAATCTTCAAGTTGAAGAAAATGTGTATTCAGGCAACATACCCTGACTTCCTTTGCAAGCTTTAGAACATATGTTCCATGAAAAATACTTTCATTTGAAGTTATTGCAAAAGCAATATGGAAATTCTACCATAGTTAACAGGAATATTCAAAGAACACCTACAATGTAGATATTCATAAAGGCAGAGTTTGCTAAAGAGATTGATAATGCCTGTGGCGGCAACTAAACCTCTAATTCATGACCTTGTCATAAGATAAATTCCTATTAAGGAATTTATTAATTCCTATTAAGTGATTACAGTAGAGATCAGCGAGGGAGAAATTCATAAAAGTTGTACAACATCTCTAGCTATTACAGAAACACAATTTAAAGCACTGTGAGACTTGATCTTGCTGCCAAAAGAATGGATACCACCAAGAAATTAAATAATAATGAATGTTGATAAGGCTAAAGGATAAACTTTTCTGTATTTTTGTGGGAATGTAAACTAGTACAACCACTGTGGAAATCAGTATGGAAATTGCTCAGAAAAACTAAAACTATGAATTCCATTTGACCTAGCTATTCCCGTTCTAGATATCTCCCCAAGACAGGGAAGACATGACATTACAATGATACATGCATACTTACATCTACAGCAACATAACACATAATAGCTAAACCTTTGAAGAAACCTATTATGTCCACCAATAGACGAATGGATAAAGAAAATGGTATTTATACACAATTTACAAAATAGAGTACTACTCTATTATAAAGAAGGAAAAACTTAAGTTATTTCATGAAAATGGATGAACATTCAGGCCATAATATTAATTGAGATAAATCAGATACATAAGCTTAAATATGACATCTATTATATGAGAAGCCCAGAATATAAATAAAGAGAAAAAAAAGATAGTACAAAACAGGGAGATAGATCTTAGGAAACAGGGCAAGGAACAAAGATATGGGGGGGGGAATGTGGAGGAGAAAACAATAAGAAAAGAATTAAGATGTGTTACATATATGTACCAACTCTACAGGATGTAGAATATAATTACTGATGAATGTACTACAAACATGTACTCATAAAAATAAAAATTAAAATAGAAAAAGAAAAAAACTAACCACTGATGAGGTATCTCTGACAGTGCATGAGTTCCAGAGATGCTGTGTAGAGGAGTACTCTCTCTAAGAACATGGCTTTTTTATTTTATCTGTAAGCAAGGCTGGAAAGAAAGCATTGCAATATGTTACATGGCAGTTATGTTGCAGGGAGGGCATTATTGGGCTAATTTCTTTTTTAAAATATTTTTTATTTTAATGATAAAAGAGCCAAGACATATTAACAAACACAGAAATGAAACAACAATAAAAACAATTAAAGTAATACAGAATTTCAGACAAGGTGATCGGAAATTAACAATGGTTGCTATATTACATATTGTTATCTTCAAATTGGTTACTCAGAAAAACAAAATAGACATGAGATCAAACAATTGAACATTAACTGTTCCTTTCACTAAAGCAATAGAAATTAGTAGCACAGCTACCTTAACTATCTTGTGTGTGTATATATTCATACGTTTTTCTTTCATTCCTTTCTCTTTTCCCTCACCGCAGTCATTCTCTCCTTTTAAGCAGTTTCTTCCCCTTTCACAGTATCTGTTGTGCTCTTTAGATTTTATTTACACTTTCAGGTTCTTATGCTAGGGAGACAATATGATATTTACACATGTGAGTCTAATTTATTTCACTGATAAATATGGTCTCCAGATGCATACATTTACCTTAAAAAGCCTCGTTTATCTTTCTTTATAACTGAGTAATATTCCATTACATAAAAATACCACATCACAATTGATGGGAATTTCACAACTGATGGGAATTTGGGTTGTTTCCATGATTTAGCTATTACAAATTGTGCGGCTATAGACACGAGTGCACTTCTGTCACTGTGGTATGATGTTTTCAGTTCTGCAAAAATGTCCAAAAGAGAAATAGCTGGGTTGAAAGGGATCTCTAAATCTAGTTTACTGAGGAATCTCCAGACTGATTTCCATAGTGGCTGCACCAATCCATACTCCCACCAACAGTGGAAAAGCCAGCTAGGGTTTTTTCCCAATTTGTGGCTTTTCTTTTTACTCTGTTGGTGATGTCTTTAGATGTGCAAAAACTTTTCAGTATGATGAAGTCCCAGTTGTTGATTCTTCGAAGTGTTTCTCTTGCAGTTTGACTTTTGTTCATGAACTCCCTATCTACTCCTATGTCTTCAAGATTTTTACATAGTTTCTCTTCCAATGGATTTAGTATTTCTGTTTTAATATTGAGCTCTGTGATCCATTTTGACTTGAGTTTGGGGCATGGTGATAGACTTGGGTCTATTTTCAGTCTTTCACATGTGACAAGTCAATTTTTCCAGCACCATTTATTAAAGAGACCGTCTTTCTTCCAGTGAGCTTGTTGGCCCCTTTGTCAAAGATTAGGTGGCTTAGTGTGTTTGTGGTGTGGCTGCAACTTCTAGTCTGTTCCATTGATCCTCAAGTCTGTTTTTTAGCCAGTACCAGGTTGATTTTATTACAGCAGGTTTGTAGTATAATTTCAGGTCAGGGATTGTGATTCCACCTGACTTGTCTTTGTTGCCCAGGATTGCTTTTGCTGTTCTGGGTCTCTTCTGGTTCCAGATGAATTTAAGGAATGTTTTCTCTAGGTCTGTGAGGTACACTAATAGTAGTTTAATGGGAATTTCATGGAATCAGTACAACAATTTTGGTAGTATGGCCATTTTTACAAGGTTGGTTCTTCCTATCCATGAGCAAGGAAGATTTCTCCATTTATTGAGATCCTATTTGATCTCTTTTTTCAGAGTACTATAGTTGTCATTGAATAGATCTTTTAATTCTTTTGTTAGATTGATTCCTAAATATTTCAATTTCTTGGATGCTATTGTGAAAGATATGGTTTCCTTAATTTCTCTTCCAGTCTGTTTGTTGTTTGTGTACAGGAATGCTATTGTTTTTTGGGTGTTTACTTTGTATCCAGCAGCACTGCTCAACTTGTCAGTTAATTGAAGGAATCTTCCTGTGGAGTGTTTGGGGTCTTCCATGTAAAGTATCATGTCATCTGCAAATAGTGACACTTTTACTTCTTCTTTTCCTATGCATCTTCCTATTTCTCTCTCTTGTCTAATTCTAATTCTAATTTTTCTCTCTCTTGTCTAATTCCTCTGGCTAATGATTCCAGAACTATGTTGCAGACAACTAGTTTTTGTCCATTTAGTATGATGTTGGCTGTTGGTTTGTCATAAATGCCTTTGATCAGGTTGAGGTAAAGGCCATCTATTACTATTTTCTCTAGGGTTTTTAACATGAATGCATGTTGGGCTTTGAAAGCTTTTTCCACATCTATTGAGATGATCATGTGGTTTTTGTCTTTGGCTCTATTGATATGGTGTATTATATTAATTGATTTGTGAATATTGAACTATCCCTGCACTCTTGGAAAGAATCCAACTTGGTCATGGTGTATAATTTTCTTTATGATTCACTGCAATCTATTTGCTATTATTTTATTGAGTATCTTTGTATCTTTATTCATTAGGGAGATTGGTCTATAGTTCTATTTCTTGGTTGGGTTTTCTCAGGTTTTGGTACCAGTATAATACTTGCCTCCAGAAATGAGGTAGGGAGAATTGCTTCCTTTAAAGTTCATTGAAGAGTTTGAGGAGCAATGGCATTAAATCTTCTCTGAATATTTTATAGAATTCTGCTGTGAATCCATCAGGACCTGGGCTTTTCTTTGTTGGTAAGTTTTTACTTACATTTTCAATCTCATTAATTGATATTGGGTTGTTCAGGATTTTTATATCTTCCTGATTTAACTTTGGTAATTCGTACATATCCAGAAATCTGTCCATTTCTTCTGAGGTTTCTATCCTATGAGAGTAAAGATTTTCCAAGTAGGTATTAATGATCTTTTGAATTTCTGTATGATCTCTAGTTATTCCATCCTTTTCATTCCTTATTGAATGAATTTGAGTTTTTTCCTTTCTTTTTTTGATAAGGTAGGCTAGGGGTTTATCAATTTTATTTATTCTTTCACAGAAGCAACTGTTTGATTCATTTATTTTTGCAGTGTTTTCTTTGTCTCCATTGCATTAATTTCTGCCCTGATCTTTATAATCTTCTCTCTTTTTTGGACTTGACTTGTTCTTCTTTTTCCAAAAATTTGAAGTGCCGCATTAGGCTATTTATTTGTTCTCTCTCTGTTTTCCTTATGTGTGAGTTCATCAGTATAAATTTCCCATGAGAACTGCTTTCATTGCATCCCACAGATTCCAGTAGGTTGTATTTGCTTTTTGTTTGTAGGTATACTTTAATTTCTTCTGTGACCCCTTGGTTGTTCAGGAGGTTGTTATCTAATTTCCAAGTGTTTACGGAATTTTTGTAGCTCCTTTTGTCATTAATTTCCAATTTCATTGCACTGTAGTCAGACAATATGCATGGGATAATTTCAATTCTTTTGCATTTAGGTAGGTATGCTGTATGGGCTAGAATATGGTCTATTTTTGAGAAAGTCCCATGTGAAGCTGAGTAAAATGTGCATTTATTTCTTTGCTGATTTTTTGTCTAGTTTACCTATCTCTTTGTGTCAAAGGGGTGTTAAGGTCCCCTATTACAATAGTGCTATTGATTACTTTGTTTTTCATGTCTGTCAAGATTAGACTTATATAGTTTGGTTCTCCAATATTTGGTGCATACATGTTTAGGATTGTTATCTCTTCCTCTTGCAGTTTTCCCCTAACTAGTATGTAATGACCTTGTTTATCTCTTTTGATTGTTTTCGGTTTGAAGTTTACATTGTCTGCAAACATAATAGCTACCCCTGCTTTTTCTGGGAACTTGCTATGTGGAGAATTTTTTCCCATCTTTTCACTTTCAGTCTGTGGATTTCCTTTTGAGTAAAGTGTGTTTCCTGTATACAGCCTATTGTGGGATTTTGTTTCTTAATCCACTTTGCCAGTCTGTTTCTTTTGACTGGTGAATTGAGGACATTTACATTAATGGTTATAACTGATATATGTTGGCTTATTCTTGTCATGCTATTTACTTGTTATTGGTTTCCTACTTTTGCCATCTGTGTAATTGCTTTCTCTGCTTGAGGGTTCCTTTCTATTGTTGTTCTTGAGATGGTGGTCTCTGTTTTCTCCGTCTAGAATATCTTTTAGTACTTTTTGTAAGGTTGGTGTGGCAGTCATGAAGTTCTTTATTTGTTCTTTGTTGTGGAAATATTTTATTTCTCCACTGAATTTGAAGGATAGTTTTGCAGGATACATCAGTCTGATTTGGACACTATTTTGTCTCACAACCTGTAATACTTTGCTCCAAGCTCTTCTCAATTGCATGTTTTGTGTTGAGAAGTCTGCTGTGATTCTGATGGGCTCTCCTTTATAGGTGATCTGTTTCTTTTCTCTCGCGGTTTTTAATATTCTGTTCCTTTGCTGGATATTTGAGATATTCATTATTATATGTCTGGGTGTGGTTTTATTTTGGTGATGGCTAGTTGGAGTTGTATATGCCCCATTTACTGCACTTCAGAATCTTTTTCCATACTTGGAAAATTGTCTGCTATTATTTCTGCAAATATTCTTTTTATGTCATTTGTTTTGCCTCCTGCTGTTTCATTGACTCCTATTACTCAGATGTTATGTCTCTTTGCCTCATCTTGCAGCTGTTGAATTGGTTTTTCCTGGATCCTTGTTGATTTTAAGAGATCCTTCCGTTGTGGATCACTAGCTGTCATGCTGTCTTTAAGATCTTAAATTCTATCTTTGGCTTCATTCAAGCAGTTTTACAAGCTTTCAACGGTGGTTTTAATTTCTTGGAAATCTCTTCGGTTTTTTTTCATGCATTCTAATTCATTCCTAAATTCCTCATGTGATGTTGCCTATGTTCATCTATTTTTTAAATCTGTTTCTTGTCTAGATGTGTGGAGCATTTTGTTCATTATTATTTTCATTTCATTTTTTGCCTAAGAGATTATTTCTAATCTGATCCCTTTTATGGCCTGATGGATTCGTTTCTTTACTTTAGATGTGATCATTTCAGAGTTTTCAGGTATGTGGCTTTCAAATTCTCCTATATCAGTGTCTCCTGGACTTGTTCTGGGTGGAGTTGCGTTCTCAGACTGCAATTTGCTCCTATCTCTTATCATTTTGGATGTCAGATGGAAAGTGTTGAGCTATCAGCTACCCTACCCAGGCAGTTTCCCAAAGGACTCTTGGGACCCTAGTTTACCTGGATATCAAACTTATCCAAAGATGGAGGCGCCACTTCCCCGGGCCAAACTCCTTCTCGGTCCCCAATTTGCAGGGTGGAGCACACATTCAGGTCTTACCTGGCATGAGATAGTTCCACAGAGATGAGCTGCTGAGGGACCGATTCCCCAGGTTGAGCCTCTTCTCTGTCCCCAAGGTGCAGGGCTGAGCGCATGTGCAGGCCTCACCCAGAAAGAGACAGTTCCACAGAGACAGCTTATTGAGGCAGCACCTCAGAAGGCAGAGCTCCTTCTCTGTATTATTTAACTTTCTGTGTCTAGATTATTTTATTTAACGTGATTCAAGATCATCCATTTTCCTGCAAATAGCATGATTTCTTTTTTCTTATAGCTGAAATACATATATTTTGACATTTTGCTATATAATCCTCTATTTTTGGATTTTAACTTCTATAGTATTTAATTTGTAGGTAGGAACAATATCTGACTATATTCCCTCTCCCCAATTTGTAGACAATATTTAAATTATTTTAAAAATGTATATCATACTTTTGCAATGGATTTATGATAATGAATTTTTAAGTTTTCCCTTATAATTCTTCACTAAGAGACAGAGTGCCAAGTTTTCCAGTCAAGGTTGTTTGACCTACAATTTTGATTAAGCTTCTTTATGATTTTATGGTTACTATCTAGTTTCTAAACAATACATATATTTCAGGTATAAGAAAAAAATCTATATATTTAACATTTCCTTATTTATTCATCTCTTAATCGGTATCTAGGATTACCCTAGGGCTTAGCCATTGTAAATTGTACTGCTATAAACATGATTATGCATGTAGTTTTACAGTATAGTATCTTTAACTCAGGAAAATATACTCAAGAAAAGTATGGCTGTATCAAATGCAATTTCTACTTTTAGTTTTTTTGAGGCATAGCTGTGCTGATTCCCATAGGGACTCCTTTCCAACTTCAGCTTCATTTTCATAGTTCCATAGTTCATTCTTTCAGGGGCTACTTCAAGACAATGTGATCCTGGCACATATTGCCTGCCTTCTCAACTTTCCTCTGAAGAAGTTGTGGCAGAAACCTGCACATTATGGTTTAAATATGAAGTTCCCCAGAAGATTCATATGTTAAGGGTTTGAGTCAAATCCAGTAATATTTAGAGGTGAGGCCTAGAGATGTGACTATACTAATCCATTGATGAGTTCATAGCAGAGCTACCACTAGGAGGTGGGTACTGCTGGTAGCCACTGGGGCATGTCTTTTTTGGTATATTTTATCTCTGGCTTCTTCCTTTTTGCTTCTTTCACCCTCTCTGCTTCACAACCATCATGTAGTGAGCAGCTACACTACTCCATCCCCTTCCATTATGATGCTATGCCTTCCTTGAGGCCCACAGCAATAGAACCAGCTGACTATGGACTGATGAAACCTCTCAAAATGTGAGCCAGAATAAAAACTTTCTCCTTTAAGTTGGTTTTGTGCAGGTATTTTATCACAGGAATGGAAAACCGACTGTGTTGGTCAGCTTTGCTATTGCTAGGACAAAATACCTGAAAAGTCAACTTACAGAAGGTAAGAGTTCAATTGATTTGTGGTTTTAGAGATTATAATCCACCTTTAGCTGACTTCAAGGCAGAAACATGGCAGACAGGCTTGGAGGAGAAAAATCGCTTACTTTGTTATGATTAGAAGGAAGACAAAGGGAAAAGCACCAGAGGAAGAAGCCGTGAGCCAGATATAGTACCCCAAATCACATCTTCATGATTTACGCAGACATAGCTAGAAGTGTGTTTTATTGAGCAGTTCCCAAGCCAATCAAGTTGACAATCTAGCTGCCATAATAACTCACTCTGTGGTGCATAACTATTGCGTTGTGCATAACTGCAAAACCAGCACCATCTGACAGAAGTGTGCTGCCAGCATGAGCTGGATGTGACCTACTTGAGTCATGACTGTAGACTCTGAGTGCTTTGGTAAACCCTGAGGAAGTAATATCCCATATGGTCCTGGGTGGGCAGGGCACCCCAGAGTTTTCTTCTCAAATGAAAGCCTTGGAAACAAATTTACACTTTCACACCTTCAGGTTGCATGGGTTGGGTCTTGCCAAATTGCTGATATTTCCTCAACCCTTTCCTATTGTTTGGGTGCAAAATACCTGGCCTCTTTTTAATAGTGCTAATCTCTTTAGCAACTTCACTGTCATAGACAGCACCATTAAACATTCTCTTTTTCCTCTCAAGCTGTGAATTATTTAAATCTTTCCACTCTGCTTTTTGTTCCTGAATTTCCCTATAAATTTGGATAAGAGTAGCAGATAACATTTGTGCTGCTACCTGAGCAGATTTGTGAGTTTTTAATATGTAACTTCTTCCAGCAGATAAACTAGACAGCCAACTTTACATTTAGCAGCCCACAAACAAAATCTCAGAGCATAGACAAAATGCAGGAAATTATATGCTATGATGTAACATAGGTGGCCTCTATTCTAATTTCCAATAGCATGCACATTTCCATCTGTAATCTCATCCGCTTTGCTTCCATTGTCTGAATTTTCACCAGTATTTCAATCTTCTGATCCTCCACTAGAATTGTTCATGAATCTCTTTTACAGAGATTAAGCACACTTCTTTAGCCTGCCCCTTCAAATCTTCCCACAAACCAATTCCAAAGATCTTTGAACCACATTGGCCAGTATAGTTAGAGCAATAACACTATGTCTCAGTACAAATTTTCTTTGTGAGTCAGCTTCCCATTACAGGGAAGGTAATAAAATACTAAAATAATGAATTTAAAAAGTTGGAACATTTATTTTGAGTTAAACTTTTGGATGCTTCACTTAACAGTTGGTTGGCCCCAGTGCTTTCGGTGTGTGGTGAGGAAACACATCTTGGCACAGAGCATGCAAAAAAAATTCTCAGTTGATGGAAGAAAGAAGGACGAAAGGAAAAAAAGAAAGAGAGAGAGAGAGAGAGAGAGAGAGAGAGAGAGAGAGAGAGAGAGAGAGAGAGAGAGAGAGAGAAGGAGAGACAGGAAAAGGAGAGAGTGAGAGAGAGGTGCTAGTGTCTTGCAATGTCTTTCGATAGCATACTCCCGTTTGATCTTAGAGCTCCTACTAGTTCTCATTTATTAAGATTTCTAGTAGCTCCCAACAGTAGCAAGCTAAGAATAAAGTCTTTAATGTATGGTCATTTGGGGGACATCCCGGATCCAAATTATAGCAGTTTACATTCAAATATCTGTTCATATATAATGGGTATGAGTTAGGTTTGGAGATATGTATACACCCTTCGGATCATTACCATTACCTGTTGTCTTCATTACTTTCCTCTTGTTGCTGAGACAAAATATCTGATGCTCAAAATTAAGGAAGGAAATGTCTATTTAGTTCATAGACGGTGGAGGTTTCAGTTCATACTTGGCTGGCTACAAGGCAGAATGGTTCATGACAGAGGGCAAATGTTCATGGCAGCAGAAAACAGCAAAGGCAAGAAGAGCAAAAAGGAGGAGCTGCAGCCAGGAGAGCAAGCCTCTTTCCCTCCCTTATATTGTAAATTTTCCTCTCTCCCTCTTTGTTACTACTATTAATACTGTGATAAGACGACTTAACATAAGATCTTCCTACTTACAAAAGTTTAAATACTCATTCAGTATTTTTAACCATAAGCACCATGCTATATAGAAAAATCCTAAGATTTATTCATCTTTTTCTATAGAACTCTGTACCTTTTTACTCATACTATACTTCATTTTTTCCCTTCTCTTAGCCACAGCACCACTATTCTACTGTCTGCTTCTCAGTTTGGATATTATATGTTATTCATACAAGTGGTACACTGTAGTATTTGTTGTTCAGTGTTGGGCTTATTTCATGTAACATAATGCTTCCCAGTTTCAGTCTTTTAGCTATATTGTCTCAAATAGAAAGATTTCTTTGTTTAAAGACTAAGTGTCATTCCACTGTGTATATATTAGCTTTTATTTAATCATTCTTCCGCCAGTGTGCACATATGATGCATCAGTGTCTTAGCTACTATGAATAACGATACAATAACTATCAGAATGATAATATCCCTGAGATTTTTATTTCAACTGCTTTGTGTACATACCAACAAGTGAGATTGCTGGGTCAGATAGTAATTCTATTTCTAATCCTTTTAGGAACCTCCATACTATTCCCCATAGTTGCTATGACATTTTACCTTCACAAGAACATTGCATAATATTACACTTTTATTATGTATTTGTTGTGCTTAATATTTATATACATTTAAAAGATTTTTAAAAACAAATATCTTTTTAGCTTCATCACAGGCTCAGTAACAAAAGACTAATCAGTTTTTCCATCACTGGAACAAAATATTCAACATCTGTACCCTCAAGGTGGAGAGATTTATTTTGGCTCTTTGCTGCAGGTGGCTCAATACATGTCTGCTCCAAGGCAGACATGCCACGGTGATGAACATGGTGGAGGCAAGCTGTGCATGCCATGGTTTCCAGGAGGCAAAGGGAGAATGAAGTAGCTTGTAGATCATCCTCCTAGTAATCTGCCTCTTCTGGCCAGACTTCACCTCTTAACATCCTTGATAAGCACTTGACTTTTTAATGTTAATTTTTCAGCTGACACGGTCTTATTTTTGTCTCTAACTTTCCAGGCATTTTTTTTGGACAAAACTGGAAACTTTTTATAGCTCTGTCTTTGCTGTTTGCTTCTGATTTTCACTGTAAATCTAGCTAAGATCAGCTAGCACTACCCATGCCACTGCCTGAATATTGGGATTCCTTAAAATTTCCTTTGCCAGGTCAATTAGTCCAGTGGCCCTATCTTCTTTCTCCTGAAAATTCTCAAGACATGGGCAAAATGTAGACATCTTTTCTGCCCAAGTGTAACACACATGGCCTGTAGTTCAATTGTCGATAGAGTGTGTGTTTCCAACTGAAACATCCTGAGCCTACCCTTTTACTGTCCACATTCCTGTAATCATTACACTCTTCTGAGCTCTGATCAGGACTGTTTAGTATTCGTAGTATTCTAGTATTCTCTAGCCCAATTTCCAAAGCTTTTCAATCTTCCTGTGAACCATTCCCAATGACTTCTAAATCACATTGTCACATATCATCACAGCATCAGTCCCACTTCTGGTACCAATTTTCTCTATTAGCCAACTTTCTCTCATCAATGAGGCAAAACACCTGATGCCTCCCACTCAAAGGAAGACAAGTTCATTTTGACACACAGTTTCATTGGTTTCAGCTCACAGTTTGTTAGACTCAAAACAGAAATTACATCATGAAAGGGCACGACACAGAGAAAAATAGTGCATATGCTATGGTAGCCAGGAAAGAGGGAGAAGGAAGGAGCTGAGGACAAGAATATTCCTCTTCAGGTCGTGCTCCTAGTAACTTTACTCTTCTGACCAGTTCCCACTTCTGAACACATAAGATTTTTAGTGAACATTTTTTGATCTAAGTCATAGTACAGTGCTCCCTCAGTTCATGAATTCAATTTGTTCTACAATTTTGAGAAAGATGACCATGTTCATAATCATCACCAAATGGGGAGTTCACAAATGAAGACAAAATTTGCCAAATGCTTCTGTCAGTGAACCAAATTTTTTGCAAAAAGAAGGATTCATGAACCAAACCATTATTATGCATGTTAAATAGCTATTTTAACAGATATGAAGTGATATTTCATTGTTTTTAACTTGCAGTGTCCTAAAGACAAATGATGTTAAGCACTTCACACATATATGTTGGCTATTTGTACATATCTTTTTTTGAGAAATGTGTATTATAGGTTTGCTGATTTCTAAACTGAATTATCTACACATTTTGCTATTGAGTTGCAGAAATTCTGTATGTATTTTTGATATTCATTTCTTATCAGGTACATAACTTGCAAATGTTTCCTCCAATTTCGCAGTTTATCTATTCATTCCTTTGACTGTTTCTTTTGTTATGTAGAGACTGTTTATTTTGATTAAATCACATTTGTCTATTTCTGCTATTCTTTGCCTGTTCTTTTGTGTCACATTTAAATCCTAATTGCCTGGACCAGGGTCATAGTGCTTTCCCCTAAATTTTCCTCTAGGATTAGGTGTTTGGTGACAGATCTCTTCCTGATTCAGAGTTGGCAGTTGTCTTTCTATAACTTCATATGGCAGAAGGAATGAGAGTCTCTTGAGGCTATTTTTGTTAGTATTACTCTATGTATGAAGGTTTTGTCTTTGTGATGTAATTACATCCCAAATTCTCTCTTATATGCCATTATCTTGGGTTGGGGTTCTCAAAATATGAAATTTTTATTATGGAGGTACTATAGCAATAAATAGTGGAACATATTTTAAAATGCCTAATGAATTCTCTCATCAAACTTTATTAAGCACCTCCTGTGGGCTTGGTATGTTCTAGACCCTGCAATCCTAAATGCCAGGTAGAATTTACTTTGGCCTATTTGGCCAATTTCTTGAAGACTGATTTTTGCCTTAGGAAGGTGACAGCTTTTCTTGAGAAGTTAATGGAAATCCCACTTAGTTAACGGGCCACAGATCTTCTCCTTGCTAAACACTGAGGTTATATCTTCATGAGAATGCAAAAGAACCTATGGGTTAGGTAGACAAGAAGAGGAAGGAGACAGGCTTAGGTAAAAGACTTACTAAAATCTTTGCCGTCATAGGTAGTGGGTGGAGCTACTGATAACATTAGGAAATTTCTCATTTTTCTAGAGGATGGTGCCTATAGTGTCTGAGAAATTCAGTCAGGTGACTTTGTTTCCTATCGATTAAAACTGTATCTCTGGAGATTAAAAATTCAGTGCTCCTTCAGCACTGCTCCCTCACCTGAAAATTTATTTGTCTTGCTCCTTGTTCACTGAATAAATATAGTTGAGACAGTCTGGAAATACTTACTATATGCTATGATGTACTAATGTATGCAGGTGTACAAATATATATTTCCTAAAATGGAAACTCTCAAGAACATTTTAGTTAATCTCAAGAAATACTGCAATGTCAAGAACATGACAGTTGAGTTGCTCATTTATGAATACAATACCATTTTATAAGTGCTTAACATGAGCTGGCCACTTGGTATAGAGCTATGGACAAATGTAGCTATGATTTCTCATAATGCAGCTCATGTTTTGAGGAAAGCAAGCTTTTTAGTATCTTATAAATTGTAGAATACAAGCAGTTATTCATTCTGACTTGTTTCACAACAGTTTTCTATTTAAATGTGGGGCTTAGTGGTTCAAAAACCTGTTCTGCCTTCAGAGTAGTTTTATAAACAGAACAGTCCTTGTTGATTCACTGGCTCAAGCTTCTCAATAAGTCATATAGTCTCACACTTATCAGGTACTTCTCTAGATGACCCCACATAAATAAAGAGATGGTGGTAATTTAAAAAGTTGGGAACGAGAAAGTGTGATTGTGAAGGACAGTTCTACTGAGCAGAGTCTGAACCAACTATGTCCCCTTTTCCGAAATCAACTAGATGATTTCTTCAAATCTATCTAAGAATCAGATTTCTGAGGTGATGAGATTAAACACGAGGTTGCTTTTTTTGGAATTGTGTTGGTTTTGTAAGGAGGGGGCAGTCACTTGCCAGCAGCAATTTTTCATCATTTCCTCCATGCATGCCATTTTGAGGCTCATAGAAAGCTGTGAATGACCCAGACTTTTCTGTAAGTCAGCTAATGATCACCCAATCCACTGGAGAAAATTGATTGTGTCAAAACTCATGAAAAACTGTGGATCTGATCAATGTCTCACTAGAGTGAAGTCTCACACAAAACTGCCCAAAGCTGGAATTAAATGTCAGATACAATTTAGCACTGATGCCCTTGCAGTAACTCGGGAGAGGGAGACTTGCTCCTGATTCTGTGTGTCAGATTAACACCCCCATGGCAGGCTCCCCTGGATCAGTGATCAGGGCCTGGCACACTGCCATACCACAAGTCTCTAAAATCTGAAAAACTGAGAACTTAGTGCTTAGAGCTGCACTGTGGCCCTGGATCCTGTCAAAGCTAGAAGGGAAATAACTTGGGGAATTGCATAGAGAGGGAATGGGTGTCAAGTCTGATTTTAAAAGGCTATAAGACTGAATAGGGAGTGCTAAATGGTAACTGTCTGGAAGGAGTCCAGCCAGGAACAGAGAAAGACTAAGGAGGAGCGAAAGGAGGGCTGCTTTTTTGCTGCGCTATGATGACATTTCTAGAAATTGGAATGTAGTACTGTCTAATTTTTTGTACTAAGCCCTGTTATGCTCTTCACATGCCTTCCAACCTGGTAAAACAAGTTAGTTGCTCTATAGAATTCATGTCTCTGTGTTGTCCTTTTTCTTCTTTGGTCTCTTCTCCATATATCAAACACTGCAGCTTCTCGAAGGCCAGATCAAAGGTCTCTTCCTTTGTCACCCTTGCATATATTCCTGTAGCTCTAAGGAATCTCTTATCCTCCGAACTTCTACAGAACCTACCTATGTACTTTTAATGCCACTTTGATATTCTGCATTATAATCATTTATTTTTATGTTTTATATTCTATAGTATATAACTTGCAGATAGGATCCCTATCTCACTACATCCCTTCTCCTAAATTTGTAGACAACATTTAAATTACTTAAAAAAATATATATCATGCTTTTGCAATGGGTTTTTGATAATGAATTTTTAAATTTTCCTTTCTAATTCTTCAGGAAGAGACAGAGTTCCAAGGTATCCAATTGAGAGTATTTGATCTACAATTTTGATTAGGCATTTTTATGATCGTATGATCACTATGTAGTTTCTAAACAAGCCACTGCTATTTTTGATTATTTGTGGATAGAGTGAGACTATATCAAACCCCAGGGCTATTTTAGAATCAATCTGTAATTTCTAAAAAAAAAGATCTGTAATTTCTAATTATTTCTTTTGGGATCACATTCCATTTCCCCACCAGTATAGTTAGTGCTTGTACACAGGTGGAAGCAGCCAAGGTTCTTAAATATGGAAGAAGTGTAGGGAGTGGTGAAAGCTGGAAATTGATCACACATGCGAGGATGAGGTAAGGTAGGTCCAAAAACAAAGAGCTCCAGAGGTGAGCTACATAAATAAGCTGTTTCAATTTTTAAAAATCCCACCATGTGTCCCCAGAATCCAAGAACATGTTGTTAGGCAAAGTGGTATCATGTGACACCAACTTGCCAATTGTGTGAGTAAATATGCTGTGGTGGTTGAGCAATTCCTTTTCCCTCATCTGGAGAGAGGGGCTCCGCCTGACCTCAGCTTTCTATATATTGTCTCTTGTCTTTATTTCTCCATCCTTTCACTGTTCTCCCTAAGAACTTCAAGTGCTGTGCTGGACATGGCAAAGGAGATGCATTTTCAAGAAAGTCCTCAATATCAGCCACTAAGAAGTTGCCCGTGATCAACCACTCACATCTCCCTGGCCCCATCAAACTCATTCAACAAACTAAAATACCATAGGGTCTTAATATGTGGCAGACTCTTACTGAATAAGTTTGCCTATGGCTTTCAATGCCTGCATACATTTACAAACATTGGCTGTGATGAAACTGTGGAGAATATGTTCACTCATTATCTGAATTGTTTTTAAGATACTTTGGCCGGTAAAAGAAGATATAATGTTTTACTTAACATTCAAGCTGGTTAAAAAGAACAAAGTTAGTGAATGAGCTGCATTTCCTCTAAAAAAATTGAATGATATAATTCTTCTGTATGGTCTCTTGTCATGTAATGTCCTTCACAGGTACACTTAACATATGCACTAGGATTTCAGAGGTCCATTTTCTTGGATGTGAACTCAGGGTATTTGTGTCCATTTCTAAAACAGATTTTCTAAAAGAGTAAAGATAAATTTTCTAAAAGAGTAAAATTTTCTGAAAGAGTAATTGTAACATTTTTATTCAAACTTTATACAACTGACATCCTGTCTAAATATTCTTCCCTAAAGCCATGTTTGTTAGCCAGGTGTCAAAGAGCATCCAAACACCATTGGTTAACTGCATATGTTTTGGAGCTTTTGGGTCATCAGATATCTGCACAATTGGTTCCATTTCTGCTTGAAGCTATTTCAGTTCAACAGCAATTGTGGAATTTTTTCTATCAAAGCATGAAGAATATCATCAGAGTAAACATACATAGAGGAATTTACCATATTAGCATTACTAAAAGATCCAATTTCCCTCACAGTACTACTTTTTCATTATGTATCTTCCCCATTAAATACACTGAAAATAGTGGAATGTCTAGATTAAAATTCAAATACTGAAATATATGAGAAATTAAAAGCCTTACTCTGAGATCAAATTAAGCCATACTGTGAGATCATGCTATGAAAGAAAAAAAAAGAAACACAAAAATGATCTGATTTACTTTAGTGCTATATATGTTTAGTACTTAATGCTTTCCACTGCTAATAAGTGGTGGTCAAGTACTATTTGATCAATGCTTGAAGGATGAGAATTGTCCTGTCAAAATTCTGTTCCCCAAAATATAGGATTAGTAGTAATTTAACTATGACAAAAATGGACCCAAATAGGGAGGTGCATGAAGAGGAAAGACAGCTTCCTGATCTGATCCCACATAAACATCAGTCATACAACTGTACCATGGCAGAAGGAAAGGTCAGAAAGCATGAAAAGTTACAGCGGCACAACCTGTATTTGTGACAATTTGTTCTTTATTCTGTCCATCAGTTCACATACATTCAACAGTATAAAATATCTATTACAAGCTACTTTTGCTTGTACTAATAGAATGCACTATAAATTATTTGCATTTGCTTTAGGCTATTGTTATATTAAAACTTTAAACACTGTAGCTTTATTGTATAATTTCAAGCCAGAGATTGTGATACTCCTTACCTTGCCTTTGTTGCCCAGAATTACCTTTGCTATTCTAGATCTCTTCTGGTTCCAAATGAATTTGATGATTCTTTTCTCTAATTCTGTGAGATATGTTGTTGGAATTTTGATTGGAATTGCACTAAATCTGTATAACAGTTTTGGAAGTGTGGCCATTTGCACTATATTGGTTGTCCCTACATAAAATGCAAGGGGATATCTTTCTATTTTCTGATATCCTCTTCAATCTACATTTTCAGAGTACTATAGTTTTCAATGTAGAGGTCTTTTACTTCCTTCATTAGATTGACTCCTTGGTATTTCATTTTCTGGAAGTTATCATAGAAGATGTTGTTTCCCTAATTTCTCCCTTGGTGAGTCTGTTGTTTGTGTACAGGAAGGTTACTGATTTTTTTTAGTGTTGACTTTGTATCCACTTCTGCTACTAAATTTATTAAATCTAGCAGATTTTTACTGGAGTTTTTGGGGTCTTCTATGTAGACTATCAGGTCATCTGCAAATAATGATAGTGTAACTTCTTCCTTTCCTATTATTATTGCTTGCATTTTTTCTCTTGTCTGTTTGCTCTGGCTAAAGATTCCAGGACTATGCTGAATAAGAATGGAGACAGTGGATATCCTTATATTGTTCCTGATTTTAGAGTGACAGGTTTCAGTTTTTGTAAATCTAGTATGATGTTGACTATTAGTTTATCACAGAAGGCTTTTTATCATATTGAGAGAAAGACAATCTATTGCAGTTTTCTGTAGGTTTTTTTTTATCATGAATGGGTGCTGGACTTTGTCAAAAGCTTTTTTGCATCTATTGAGATGATCATATGGTTTTGGTCCTTGGCTCTGTTAATATGGCAAAAGCAGAAGATAAATGGAACAGATTAGAAGTTGTAGAAACAACTCCAAACATACTTTGCTACTTTATCTTTGACAATGTTCCAAACACCTTCACTGGGAGAAAGATAGTCTTTAATAAATGGTGCTGGAAAAGCTGGTTTTCCACAGGCTGAAGATTAAAATTGGACTAAATTAAATTTGAAATGGATAAAAGATCTAAATATTAAGACAGAAACATTAAATCTGCTGGAAGACATAATGGGTAAAACCTTTGAAGACATTGGTGTAGGCAAAGAGTTTATGAATAAAACTGATTGCACAGGAGTTATCACAAAGAATCAACAACTGGGATCTTGTCTTATTAAAAAGCTTTTGCACAGCAAGAGAAACCATCCACAGAGTGAAAAGACAGCCCACAATGTGAGAAAAATGTTTGCCAGCTGTTCTTCAGACAAAGGATTACTATCAAGAACATATGAAAAAATGTTCAAAATCAGACGATCCAAATTTAAAGAACAAATCAAAAAATGGGCAACTAGGATGGATACACACTTCTCAGATGAGGAAATATAAACAGCAAACAAACATGAAAAAATGTTCAACATCAGTAGTCGTTCAAGAGATACAAATTAAAACAACACTGAGATTCCATCTCACTCCAGAAAGAGTGTTTATCATCAAGAAATCAAGAAATCAACCAATAACAAATGCTGAAGGGGTTGTGGGGAAAAAGGAATCCTTCTCTACTATTTGTAGGAATGCATACTGGTGTGACTACTGTGGAGGTCAGTAAGGACATTCCTCAAAAAGCAAGGATTAAGGTCCTATTCAACTTGGCTATTCCTCTGCTGGGTATCTTCCTAGAAGAATCAAAAACATCATACCAAAGTGATATATGTGCACTCATGTTTACAGCAGAGCAGTTTATAAAGCTAAATCGTGCAAACAACCTATATGCCCATCAACCAAGGAGTGGTTAAAAAAGATGTGGTCTTTTCATACAATGGAGTACTACTCAGCTACAAAGAAGGATACACTTGAAACTTTTATAGGTAAATGGATGCAACTTGAGATCATACTCATAAGTCCAATAAACCAGAAACATATGTAAACATCCTATTGTTTCCCTATTATGAGAAGCTGAAAGAGTAAGTAAGATCCAAATTTTACAATAGATATTTTAAAATGGGAAGAAGTTGTTCAAAAGGAATGAGAGACAGGGATGGGGGAAAGGAGACAAGAATGAGGGGCGAACCAAAACAACAGCAACAGCTACAACAACAACACACACACATATATATGTATGTGTATGTATATATATGTATACACGTACACATATATATGTATATATATAGTACACACACATATATGTATAAGTTAAGATCATTATAGTTCATTGAAAAGAAAGGTTTGTGCTAATATTTTAGGACAATTAAATGCATATGTCTTGTGCTTTGGGTAACTAAAAGATAACAATATGAAATGTATTAACCATTGTTACTCTGCTATTATCTTGTTTTGAAATTTTGTTTTACTTTTTTTTGTCTTTAAAATAAAATTTAAAAAAAGCAATGGCACTAGAGTTGCTACGGAAAACTTTCTGGGTCAATACCTGGTGCAGAGTTAAATGAGAGTGACACCATAAAAATCTTTGAACGGTGGAAAGATGGCAAATACAGTGAAAAGGAGATGGAAGAAAAAGAAAGACAGATTGTAGGAGTAGAAGTCAAACAATACTTAAGCTAAAATATTGGTCATATGTCTGACCTGCTTTGTGTTTGTGAACAAATATCTTAACTTCATTGAGATTTATTTTCTTTACCTAAATCTTGATAATCGTAGCCACTTACTTGTCTTGTTCTGAGAATCAATTAATCTTTGGAAAATGCCTAACACTGTGATTGGTATCTGATAGAAAGGCTCAAAACTGATAGCTATTTGGATGGTTTGAGTTGATCTGTGTGTGTGTTCATCACCTCATTTAAAATTTTAAGACTAAATTTTTCATAATTTCACAAATAAGCATTATTGATTTTAGGGAATAAAGTCAAGTTTGTGTTGATAAGCCCAAGAACAGATTTTCATTGACAAAAGCATCAAATTTTCATTTTGCAGTAAGAAGTCCAGACAGAGATGAAGTATATTATATTATCTTTTACCATGGTATTAACTGTTGGATAATTTTACCATTACAGTTAAGGAAGCCAAAGTTTAGAGAGACTATGTTTGGGACCAGCCAGTTGGTTTGGAAAGAGGATACAAAAGTTCCTAACCCCAAAGCCTTATCTCTTAATAAAGTATAATTTTTAGCCTCAGAATTAAGACTTCTTACATTTACTCAGTGCTCAAGATTTTAAAAATTTCCCCTCTCTGTTTTAGTTTTTTTTTTTTGAGATAGCCTCACTGTGTAGTTCTTTCCAACATCCAAAGAAAGTTAATCACACCTAAAGTGAATCATTCAAGACAGTAAGACCTAGAGAAACCAAAACATGTTTAAGGTAGCAGTGAGGAAAGCACAGACTTCTGACACCAACTCAGGTTTGATTTATTTCCCGTAGCTATCTGTGCATTAGTAAAAGTGCTCCTGATCTGGGCCAGGTACCAAACTGACTGCATTTTCAGGCATTTCAAAGGCTGAAGTTGGGGGGCATCATTAATCTCAGGTGTTTGTGACCAGCCCTGGCAACACAGTGAGAATTGGCTGAAAAGAGAGAGAGAGGAAAAGAAAAAACAAAAAAATATAGCCACTTTAGAATTACTTTCGAAGCCTGAAGCACAATCCTCAAATGCCCATGCTAGAAGAAAACAATCTTCTCTGAGGAGCACCAGTGAATCCAGTGCTGACTAAATGAGAATCTTGTTTAGCACAGTTGAAGGTCAAATTGTATGAAAATGTCAAGAGACTGGTTCTATAAGTTTTCCCTGTATATGGCTAATATCACTTATCATACAAGGTTTGCAAATTGCCTTCAACCATAGCAGCATTTGGTAGCTGTTCAAGGCAGCTGTCTGGAGTATGTCCCAAGAGAATTATTTGGAGTGGACTAGACTGTTTCATGAATGACTTTGTCAAGTATTTATCAAGAAATTTATACTACTTGATGGGCACAGTCTTTCCATACTCCAAAGCCTCGTAGGAAAGAGATGTTACAAAGAATAAAAGAAAGAAGACAGATTTTCCTTTTGAGATGTTTGCAAGGAATGTAGGAAGGCAAGACTAGCCAAAGGCCTGCAGCTACAAGTTTTGACTATTCCACTTGTATTGTCTAGTAGAGTCCTTTTGCTCATTTCCACCCATAATCACATTGTGGCTTCTATCAGTCACTGAAGTCCTGCCTGGTTTCTTGTTTGCTGTCTCAAATTTAGGATTGCAGTAGACAGGTGCGCTTCTTCAGTGCTGGGAAGCAGCCTTCTTCACCATCACCCTAATCACCATGGACAATTGCTATTAATGCTTTTCCTCTTCCTGTGGCAACTGCAGGAGACCCTACTTCCTTAAGTCTATTTATTCAGGACCACATACTGGCACAGAAGCCACAGGAATTGTTTGTGAAAATGGGCAGTTACATTTTCAGTTTAAGCTTACTATTGCTTAAAGGTTTTCATGGCAAGTAAGTTATAATATGAAAGTCTATAAAACATGCATGTGCTCTTCAGAAAATAATGAAAGTAAACATGTTGAATTCACTATTACATTTAAAAACTGGAACATAATTAGCTTTTTAAAAGCTCTACTCTCTGTGCCCAGCCCAATCTCACTACAAAAATAATCACTATCCTGAATTTGGTTTTAAGAGTTTCTTGCTATTTAAATAATCCCTTGAAAACATGGGGACTCCTAAGAAACAGAATTTAGTTTTTCTTATTTTCAAATTTTCTGTGAATAGAATCATTGTGTATATTTTTTATACAATTTGTTTCTGTCACTCCAAAACTTTTGCTTTTCAAATTCCTCCATATACTGCTGTAGGTAATTTATGTCTATTAACTTCATTTTATGAGTTCTCATAATTTATCTATGTTATTATTAATCAGCATTTTTTTCTCTTTGCTGTAATGAACAATATTTCTTTGTATATTTGTAAATGTATCTTGGTACAATCAAAATTAATCTCTAAGGTATATACATATGTTGGAGTAGAATTTCTAGTCAGAATATATAAACATGCTTAGATTTACTAGGATATATTTATCTTTTCAGTCCTTTCCCACTTTAGACCAAGTTAGACTTTAACTACTAAAAAATGATATTTCCTTCTTCTTTACACCTTTGTCACCTTGTGTTACCTCTAACTTTTAAAATTTTTGCCAGTCTAAAGTATGAAAAAGTGAATAGTAACATGGTGCTTTAAATTTAATTTTTTAGTGATTAATGAAATTGAGCACTTAAAAAGACATTTGTGTTTTCTATTTGGTAAAATTGTGGTTCGTGCTCTTTTACCTTTTTTTCAATGGGCTGATCATCTTTTTTTTCCTCTCCTTTGAGTTTTTGACGACCCTGGACACTAACACCTCATGAATATCAGGTGCTACATACATTATCTGCCAACTAAACGGCACTGGTTGCCATTTTGGGTGCTAACAAGTCAATGATTTTTCTGCTCTTGCATAAAGGTGTATTGCTCAGGACAGTTGTTTTTCTGACCTGCCACTCAATTTGCATGGTCTTCTGTTTAGCAGGTACACTCACATGCCCGCCCCCTTTACTGGTTTTGGACTTCAGAAACAATGTGAGTCACTAACAGAGTATGGATTTTGGAGCTGGGTTGGATGAATTCCGAATTGACTGTTAGTTACTGTCACTGGGCTTTGTGTATGTTCTTAATTTGTGTATACGCCATTAAATCTACCTGAGAAGAATGTTGTGTCTTGAGGCTACATGTTGCAGCTGGTGAAGTTGTTTGACACTTCTGTCCACTTAAAATGATACTTGGTGTTTACTTTTGCCTCAGAATCATCGACATAAGCTATAGTGATACCCACAACAAAATGCCAGTAGAGCTTTTAATTACTTAATTTATTTGACCAATGACAATAATGAAACCTATGATATTTTATGATTTCTCAGTCCTAGTCTGTTTATAGGCAATTAAATTCAAAGGTGAAATACCCTGACAAAGTCCACTCCATTAAAGTATGAATATTTTTACAGAATATTTGGAGAAGTGGAACATGAACTTTTCAGAAATTTAAACTTCTTAATCTTTTTGTGTAACTGGACTCAGGAAATTTCACTGAAGCAATTGATCTGGGTTAGGGAAGTCACTGGAATTCCTCCTTTCCTTATGAAAATCTATCACTAATGTGTACCTGTTGCTTATGGTTTTCAGTGTTGTTTCTTGTAGTTCAGCAAATGCTCCCTCTTCACTTAGAAAATTCCCCTTTCCCTTTGAAGAGAGTTTGGCAGATGAAAGTCATCTTTCACTTCTTTCCATTATCCATTTATATGCAAACTGACAAAACCCACTCAGCTCTTGGTCTTTCATCATTGCTCAGTAAGTTCAACTTCATTTTTTACTCATTGTTACTACTTGGTTCTTTTTTTTAATTTCAGTTTTTATTTTAAAGAGAAAAGACAATGATACAAAATTTCAAAACAAGATAATAGGAGAGTAATAATTTTTAGTACATTGCTTATTGTTACCTTTAAAGTAGTTGCTCAGGTTATAAGATATAGGAATGAAAAATTGATCAAATGATATAAATTAGTAGTATAGCTATTTTAACTATCTCACACACATACACAATATATATATTCTTCTGGGATATATAAGAGCCTTTTAATGAGATCCCATGTATATATATATATTTCTTTTCTCCTTTCCCCCATCCCAGTTTCACTTTCCTTTTGAACAGTATCTTCGTATTTCCCACTCTGCTTGCAATCCTCAAATAAACACTACTTGGTCATTGTGTATGATCTTTTTGTTGATCTGTTGCATTCTGTTTACCAGTCTTGTTTGAGGATTTTTGCATCTATGTTCTTTCAAAAGATTGGCCTATAGTTTTCTTTTTAGTTGGTCCTTGCCTGATTTTAGAGCCAGGTTAATACAACTGCCAAGAATGAGTTTGGAACTACACCTTCCATGTCAATTTCAATAAAGAATTATAGGCCTATTGGCACTATATTCTCCCTGCGGGTCCTGTAGAATTTTGCAGTAAATCCATCTGGTCTTGGGTTTGTTGTCAATAGGGTATTTTTTTAGCACCTCAATTTCATTGTCTGTTATTGGATTGTTGAGCACTTTCATGTCTTCTTGGTTCAGTTTTGGCAATTTATATGTTATAGCAAGGTGTCCTCTTCTTCAAGATTCTCCAATTTGTATAATTTTTCATTATTGTTAATAATAATCTTCTAGATTTTTGCAGTGTTAGTTGTGATTTCACATTTTTCACTTCTAATTGCAATGATGTTGGTCATTTTTTTTTTCTTCCTTTGGGTAAGTTGTCTTTTGGTTGGTCTATTTTATTTATTCTTTCAAAGAACCAGGTCTTTGAACCAATAATTCTTTTTAGCCTCAATTTAATTAATTTCTACTTTGATCTTCATGATTTCCTTCCATGCACTAGGTTTCAGTTCGGTTGTTCTTGGTTTTTTGGTATATTTAGCCAATTATGAATTTTTTTTTGGCTAATTTTCTTCATTAGTACATGTTCATAGTATATAGCACCTACATTCCTTTTTGGACATTGGTGCCTATATGTAATGCATCTTAATTCTTCTTATTTTTTCATCCATTTTCCCTTCCTGCCCTTCCCAAACATCAATCTTGTCATTTCTTTTCTTTTTTAGTTTTGTACATGTTTGAAGTACATAATGTTCACATTACTTGGGTAGATTTTGTACGTGTTCATCAGGCTATTTATTTGAGCTTTCTCTGTTTTTCTAACGGGAGCATCCACAGCAATAAATATGCCTCTTAAGAATGCTTTTGCTATTTTCCATAGGTTCTGATATGTTGTACTAATATTATCATTTGATTCTAGGAGTTGTTTAACTTTTTCCTTAATTTTTTTCTGTAATGCTTTGAGTGCTCATGGGTGTGTTATGTAATGCCCAGGTGTATGTAAAATTTCTGTGATTCTTTTATGCACAATAGTAATTGTTTTATGAAATTGAAAGTGCCACAATTTAGTGCATATATATGTAAAATTGTTATCTCTTTCTGTTGAATTGCTCCCTCAATTAATATGTACTAACCTTCTTTGCCTCTTCTGATCAGTTTTATTCTAAAGTTTTATTTTTCTGAGAATAAAATTGCTTCTTCTTCTTGCTTTTAGGGTCCTGATGCATGGAATATTGCTTTCCATGCTTTGATTTTTAGTCTACAAATTCCTTTGGGGATTTGATAAGTCTCTTGAAAGCAAAAGATATTTTGTTTTGTTTTGTTTTTCTGTGATCCAGTCTGCCAATCATCTTCTTTTAACTGGAGAGTTGAGGCCATTTTTTTAATTTTAAAGAGACAAAAAATAAACCCAATTAAACTGATACAGAATTTCAAAACAAGATGATAGGAAATTGGCAGTGGTTATTATATTGCATATTGTTATCTTCAAAGAACTTGGTCAGATTACCAGGTACTGGCAGGCAAAGTCAATCAAATAATATACACACTGTTCCTTTCAATGAACTAATAGAAATTAGTAGTACAATTATCTTAGGTATCTTGTGTATATATACATATATTTTTCTCTTCCTTCTTTTCTCTTTCTCCCCATCCCATTATTCTTTCCTTTTGGGCAGTTTCTTTCCCATTCACTATATCTATTGTGCCTTTTTGATCATTTTTGCTCTTTCAGTTTCTTACACTAGGGAGACAATATGATGTTTACACATGTAATTCCGATTTACTTCACTTATAAATATGGCCTCTAGTTACATCCATTTACCTATAAAATCCTTGAGTTTATTTTTCTTTATAGCTGAATAGTACTTCATTGTAGAAAAAATACCATATCTGTCTTATCCATTCCTCAACTGATGAAAATTTGGGTTGTTTCCAAGATTTAGCTGTTAAAACTTATGCTGCTATAAACATGGGTGCACATATATCATTGTGGTGTGATGCTTTCATTTCTTCTGGGAAAATACCCAAAAGGGGAATATCTGGGTCAACTGGGACCTCTAATCCTAGTTTTTAAAAGACTTTCCACACTGCTTTTCACAGTGGCTCTACCAGTCTACACTCCCAGCCATAATGGAGAAGGGTTCTTTTCTCCCAACAGCCCTGCTAGCATTTTTTTGGGACGATTCCTTAATAATAGTATTTCTGGGGTGAAATGGAATGTCAGTATTGTTTTAATTTGCATTTCTCAAGTAATCAATGTTGTTGAACATATTTACAGATATTTATTTTCTATTTGTATTTCTTCATCTGAGAAATGTGTATTCATTTCATATGCTCTTTTTTATTGGGTCTTTGAATTTTGGGGGCCTGTTCTTTTCTTTATGTTAAGAATAAAATAATATAAACCCAAATAAAACAGAAAAAATAAGGAAACACAAAATCATAGAGAAGATAGCAGGGAATTTACAATGGATGCAGTATTACGTAATATTATCTTCACATTTGTTACTCAGTTATAAACCAGAATATCAGAAAAACAATAAAGGAAATAGACAATTATAGAGAAGATACTAGAGAATTAACAATGGATGCTATATTACATAAAGTTAGCTTCTCATTTGTTCCTCCGTTGTAAACCAGAATAACGCAAAAACAATAAAAGAAATACACAATTATAGAGAACATATTGGGGACTTAACAATGGGTGCTGTATTGCAAAATGATATCTTCGCTTTTGTTACTCAGTTATACAAATAATCACACATTCAATTGCTTCAGCAGTTTTCTCCACCCTCATCTCCATTGTTCTGCCACCCAATCAGTCGTCTTCCCTCTGACAATAACTGTACTTTTTGGTTTATTTACTTCCTTGAGCTCTCACATTGGGAAGTCACATGGCTGCTTCAAATTATACTGTAACAAACATGGGTGCACTCAAATGACTATGGCACTAGGTGGAAAAGCAGCCATCCTCAAAAATGGTACATAGGCAGGGAATCAGATGCTCTATGGTTAGCATCCCATTGATAAGACCTGCAGGCCCTCAGGCATCTGGTGGAGTCCCCAGGTTCCCCAGCCCCCATGGATGCTGGGCTCCACCGCACACGGTGCTCCCGGGCGGCCAGTTGGGGGACACAATTTTGTTGAATGCTAAGTATCCTATAGCGTGGGGAACCAGGAAGAAGTTTTGAAAGCAGCTTTAGACGTGTGTGACGCATTTTTAATAAACTGTCGTCCAGCTGGAGTCACTGGCTTTCTTAAGCAAAATGTTTTCAACATAAATCAAAGTTATGACAGAGTTAATGGCACTCCTTTATAATAACCTTCTAAATCATCCAAAGTAAGCATTTACTCACAAGCACTTAATTCTGAATAATTGATGTCTCTCTGGATGACTCAGCAACTTAATGAGGCAGGGTGTAGCAGGAGCACAATGCGTCACTGGAGAACAAAGAAGGCTGAGAGAAGCACAGATCCTCAGCGTGCCAGTGCTTTGGGTAAGAGTTTAAACACTTTTAGGTGCAGCATTATTGAGTTCCAGCTTAAAGGTGTGTTGGCTCTAGGCAAGGCTTCATATACTCATACTGCAGATACAAATGCACCTTTAAATTCATTGTGACAACTTGTACATCTCTGTGGGCAAAACTTTTGAAACCATAATGCTCTGTAGTACTTTAGCATTGAACTAAGAGTCACATTTGGCATAAAAGCTAAAATTATTTAGGAGATAATGTTTTGGTGTTTCCTTTTGTAGATCATTTCTATCCCTTTTAAATCATCCTGTGGCGTATATCCAAGCCTCCAGTATTTTCATACTGATCTGGATCTCTGTCAAGGAAAATATTTTAATAGTTTACCAATAATAATTACTGAATTAGTATTATATCCTGCACTCTGCCCAACAATATTCTCATTTAAGATACTCTGTAGTGAAGGAATCCAAGAGAATGTCATGTGGTAAGTCTCAGGTACTACATTTATTCATGGAACATTGATAACTGTGCTATGCATACGTTAGAGAAATAAAGGTTAATAACATGTGATTCTAACCTTTGAGATGTTCCCTGAATCACAATGGAGACAGAAAGATATAAAAACTAATTGTACAATATGATCATTTTCAATCACAGAAGAAGAAGTGGTGATTCATTACATATGGACAGGAGACTAAGGTGGAGGAAGTCACAGGGGGCTTTGAAGAAAAAGTGGCATCTTAGTAAAATAATCTATGAAGTTAACAATAATTGGGAAGTGCAAGCAGTCAATATATTTAGAAGATGAAGCTGACTGTCCTTTGGGAAGGGAGAGCATTTTGGCCAGGACTCCTTTGGACACTACTGAATCACATCAGGTAGACGAGCTCTCATCCTGCCAGCCCTGCAGCAGCTCAAAGAGCAACAAAACCAGAAACTGGTCGCAGAGCCAAAAATGACAAAGAGCAGGAGGCATTTTACTTAGCTCTCTCTAAGGGAAACAACAATGTCCATAACATTAAAAAAATATGGGGATGGCTACTCCCCACTCTCAGAAGTCCAGATTTATTAAGTGCACTAAAATGATGCTGCCAAAATGAAATAACAAGAATTTTCTGGAGCCAACACGGGTAGAATATGCAATGATGAGAAGCTGGAAAGCAGCATTATCTTTTTCCAGACTGGATTTCACTTTGTTCCACTTCAAGCCATGGCCACCTTGGTCCAACACACAATTTAAAAGAGACCATAGCAAATCTGCTTCCAAATGAGAAGATGGAAAATCGCAACTACAATGGAAGTAAGGAAATCCTTCTGTAATCCCTTTGGCAGTAAAAGGTGCTAGGGTAGGGCAAGGAAAAGGTGAGGAGTCAAGAAGGAAAGAGTCTGGAACTAGTGGCTAAAACTTTTACACGGAGGCTTTGCTGGATGTTTGAGGACACTGTTCAAATGCATAATGGCCAATTATTCCTTACTTCAGAATTGACTCTTTTTTTTTTTTTCTTTTTTTTTTTCTTTTTATTTTAGAAACATAAAAGTACAAAAACATATTGACAAACAGACACCCATTATCATAGAAAATAGTACAATCACAACTAATCTATAGACAAGGTGATATGGTCTCAACAGTAGTTGTTGCTTTATCCATTGATATCTTCGAATTGTAGATGTATGGACCCATATACAGACATGCAAATTTAGT
>PVLD010012876.1:41593-58565 GCA_004027595.1 Dinomys branickii | reverse complement strand
GTTCATTAGCGAGATTGGCCTGTAGCTCTCTTTCTTGGTTGGGTCTCTCTCTGGTTTTGGCATCAGTATAATACTTGCCTCCAGAAATGTGTTGGGGAGAGTTGCTTCCTTTTCGATTTCATTGAAGAGTTTGAGGAGTGTTGGCATTAGATCTTCTCTAAATGTTTTGTAGAATTCTGCTGTGAATCCATCAGGGCCTAGGCTTTTCTTTGTGGGTAAGTTTTTAATGACATTTTCAATCTCATTAATTGATATTGGGTTATTCAGGCAAAGTAGCTATTTTCTTGTTCCCCATAGTCGCCATTTTCTTGTTCCCCATAGTAGCCATTTTCTTGTTTCTCAGAGTAGCCATTTTCCTGTTATTTGCACTGTAAACCCTGGACTAGAGTTCACAATGTCTTCCCCAGAGTTCACCCCTGAGAGCAGTATGACACATAGCTATGAGCTAACACTGCAGAAGAGAAAGGTGCATACTGCACTCTGTCGTCTAACTTTTTGGAAGGCTGTAGAATAATAAACATGAACCAAAGAGACAGTGGTGAGAATAAGCAGGATGAAAGAGAGCTACTTCTCACTAGCATGTACTAAGTTCTTTCAGATTATGAGCGCTTATATACATGAATATCATGATGTAATTCACTGAAAATAATCAGTACATTTGGCCATTAATTAGTGCTTCTTTTAATATTAGCATTTCCATATTTAATTTGGTGTCACTCTGCAAGGGCACATCAATAAAGTTCCACATCATAGCTCTCCTACATAAATTCTTTCTTTTTTAAAATCCACATTTATGTTATTACATGAAAACCTAGCCCCTAATTTGCTACACAGGTAAGATTTGTAACTAAGACATCAGAACAAGGAAGGGATGACAGTTTTATTGCTACAAAGCTTTGACAAGTCCATTTTATCCTATACATAGTGATGGCCTTATGAACTAGTGTTCCTATTCTAGAAATCTATACAAAGGAAGCAACCTGAGCTATATACTTGCCCCCCCCAACAAATTATAGCACAAACCTTTGCTTGCATAGAATTTCTAACTGTGAAAAATGGAAATTATCCACATTGTAATAACTAGGGAAATTCCACAGGATAGGTTATTACCAACCAATGAAGAGTAAATTTTACAAAGGATTTTCAGTTACACAGGTAAGTGATAATACTGTAAAATGAAGTGAATATAAAGGGAACACATGGTATAACCAAAAAATTAGGCAGCAGGCCTGCATTCTAAAAAGATCAAAATGATACATTAACACGTTAAGATGGTGGCGCTCAGTGGGCTTATTGGAAAGCTATGCTCTATTTTTCTTTGTCTTTAAATTTTGCCCAATACAGTAAAATGAGGAAGATAACTGTGTAGAACCCTGGCCTTCAGGCATGCTAGGCAAGTGCTCTATCATTTGACTAAAATCTCAGCATTTTTTTATCTTATTATTTTATTTTGTTTTATTTTATTTTGAAACTGGGTTTTGTTAAGTTTCCCTGATTGATTTCAAATTTGAAATCTTGCTTCAGCATCCCATGAGAATTACAGAACTGTGCCACCAGGCCTGTTTCATCAATGCATTTTTTGGGGGGTCATTTTAAAGTTTATTTTTACTTTCCCTATGGCTTATCTGCAAGATGCTTCTATCCCCTTTTATGGTTATTAATGTCATTAAGAAACTAATAGTGTGGTGATTTCCCCAATAAACATCAAATAAAAGAGAGAACACTCTTAAAAGCTTCCATTTCTGTCACGGCACATGTAATTTGTAGAGTACCATGAAAATTAACAAATGAGGACTGTAACAGACAGCAAAAAAAGAGATGAAGTCAAAACCCAAGCTATTTCTGGGGACCACATCCACCCCGTCTCTTTCTTCAGGTCTCCAGCGCCAGTTCCCCCTCAGTCAAATTCAGACACTAGGGAGAAGTAAGAATAATCCTCTTGAAAATACCGAATGGTAAAGTCACATAAATGTGATTCATAAATGCTTTCACATATGCTCAAGAATGTAAGTTTTATAATTCACTCTTTTATCCCCAACCTAAAATGCATTTATTTGTAGCTACTCAGGTTATTCAAGGGAAGATTACTGACATTATATTAGTCCCAAACAAAATTCTTATTTCTAACTATAAGAAACCTTAGAAAAATCTCTGAAAAGTCATTTCAGGAAAATAGAAAAAGGTGAGAAATATCAGGCATTAGGCATTTAGTCTGTCAACCAACTGTGTAAATAGTTTTTGATGACAATGACAAGAAACAATATTTCCCACTGAATGATTGGTGAATCTATTTGGAACACATTTTTCTTTTTCTTGAAAGCAGAGAGAAGAGTTACATCATTTATACAACCTAACAAAAGTCAAGAATTCCGAGTGGAAATTTAGTTTGGGGCTAATTTGGAAAACAGATCTTGTCTCTATATGAGATATGATGTCTTGTACACATCAAGTAGAGTTCATTGGTATAAGCTCTACTTTTTGAAATTGAAAACATGAAGCATAAAAAGTTTTTTAAACATCTAGGATACTTAAGGTCCTCGGAGAAGTGTACTCATAGGGCAAATCTAATACCAGATTTAGGGAGGCAGGTCCTTAGAACTAGCTCCAAGGTAGTGTGATGACTTTCCCTTAAGTGTCTGCTTCTGGCCCAGATCCTTCTTGAGTCTATTGCATAGATTTTCATATGCAACAATTACAACGTTGAGAATGAACCCATGTGTAATGACATCCCATACCTCCCTTCACTCCTGAAATGAAGTAATTTTTATAAAGGGAAGATCTGTGAGAGTAATGACAATAGGAGTAAAGATTGTATTGAACACAAATATTGCCTGGCTGCTCTGAGGAAAGCCTGAGTGCTTGTCTCACGAACAAAGTTAGGTACGTATGGAGGAGAGGGCCCATTCCAAATGTCCAAGTGCGGGCTCTCAGAGAAGCTCACATCAACAATGGTAAAGCCAGGGTCATTCACTGTAACACAGCGATCCTATTGGGGTTTCATAGGTTCAGTGCAGAGAGGCATGTTCACATGAGACAGAGTTTATAAAGAGAAATGAGTTTTCAAAGACCGGGCTTTAGTGAGAGAGCAGGCAGTGTAACTGTACTGCAGGGGAGACTGAGTTCGGGCCTTTGTTCTATTTTCAACTAGTGATAGGATAGGGACTCTTGAACCATCAAGAGGGCCATTACACGGATGTTAACCCTCTTCCTAAGCCAGACAGCCTGACTCAACTATATTCAAGAATCTCATCTACAGAAACATGTCCTATCTTTTATTTATTTATTTATTTATTTATTTATTGCTGAAATGAGTCTACAATTAATACAAATAAAATTCTTTACAATTTAAAATAATAATATGAGGCTGGGTTTGCTTTGACCATGTGAGGGAGAGCTGAGCCCACGGTTAACTTTACTAGCAGATTATTTATAAGATTGTTTGTTTTTGCTTGTGATGCTTCGGTAGTAGGAAATTGCTACCATTGTTTTGTTGTAAATGGGCCAAGAGGCCAAATAAGACCCTGTTGATCTTGCACCTTTATTCCTTGCAACTGAGTATGTGACTCAGAGAGCGTGCAGCGTGTGGGGATAAAGACAGGCTTTCTCTTACCATCATTTATAAGCTGGCTATTAAGTATATAGTCTACACGCACAATAATGAGGTGCTAGTAACCAAAGTGAATTGGTTTCTGTACCCTCTTTTAGCTGGAATTATTTCAAATGGCCCTATGTATGAAGTATTTAAAACATTTTGATACAATAAGGATAATTAAGTAAAATTACAAATCTATCTTTTGAAAGTAAATTTGAATCCCTCCAGTATGAGCTGGACAATCACAGATCAAACTCTTCATTCAAATATTTGGAAAAGTTTCACAATGCTGCTGGGAAAAGCGGCTGGGTCCCATATGTGGAACACAGTCAGTAAAGGCAGCTTACCTATCTCATTTAAGAACAGGAATTTGGCTTAGTTTCACAATTAAGAGGGATGGTTCCCATAGCCAGTTTAGTTCCTTCCTTCTATTCATTTTGCATTCCAACTCTGGAGCCTCTGTGTTAAAACTCAAAGAAAATCTTAGCATATACAATACAGATTTGGTCTCTCCATGAGCCGAAGTAGGAACATATACCTTAAATTCACAAAGTGTATTCTCTTGTTCAGGCTATGCAGGGAGTTGCAAATAAAGTTACTTTATGTAGTAGGTAAGATATTAAGCAAAGAAGAAAACCATAAGCCATGTGCGATGACCAGTTTTATGTGTTAGCATCACTAGACTATAGCACCATTATCAAACAAATAGTAATCTAGGTATTTCCTAGATGTGGTTAACATCTACAAGCCATCCACTTTAAATAAAAGTATTACACTGATAATGCAGTGGGCCTTATGCAATTATCTGGAAGGGCTAAAAAGCAAAGCTTAGCGTTCTCTGAGAAATTCTGCTTTAGGACAGCAGCAGCATTTCCTGCCTAGGAGTTTCCAGCCTGCTGGCCCACACTACGGACTTCAGACTTGCCAGTCCCTACAACTGCATGAGCCAATTCCCTGAAGCTAATCTCTGTCCCTTTCCTCTCTTTGCTTCTGCTTCTATGTCGCTCCCCCTCTCTCTATAAATAGGAAATCTGTTCCTACAGAGAATACTGGCTGATACACCACCCTTTGCTATTTAGATAAATGAATGTGTACAAATTCAAAGACCTGTCCCACATATTAAATATCATATATACATATGTATAAAAATTTAAAAATACAGTGCAAGAGCTGACATTAAGTATACACAGATAGTTTTACCTTTCTGGAGAAATAGTATTGGAAACAGGAGATGAAATGGATGAATAAAATTTACACATTATATGAAAAGGAAATCTAAGCTTGGAATGATAATGTCACTGTGCCCTGAACTGAGGGCTTGATCAATCCCCTCCTGTGTTCCCATCTCTCAATATTCATATTTATAAATTACTATATGTGTTGTAATAGGCCTAAGCGAAATCTCACACCAGAAATGAAAGCATACAAGACATTTCAAAGACATAGAGTGATACATCTGTGCAAGTATGAGATAAGCACATGGACATGTGAACTTGCAGACACACTCCACTAATGCGAAGTAGACCCATTTCTCAAGACCCAGCTCAATTTTTATGATTCTGCTCTTTTTAAAATTATTAGCACGTTCACTCTCCATGTCACTAGAATGTTCTGTATTGTTCCCTGTTATTATTTCATGTGATCCTTAAAGACTAACTCTGCACATGGCTTTGTGCAGAGCAGTTCAAGGAGTTGTGGGCAGCACCAGGTCTATAACGGTTTCATGGGATTTGGTCGTTCTGGCCCATTGGATTCCTGATCACCTCGCTATGAATGGTGCACCTCATGGCTTCATGCAGAGCTGGGGAGCAGATTAGCATGGAAGACACTGGCTCTGGAAACATTTCCAAGGGCTACAGCGTCTACTATGTTTCTAGTGATGAATTTAATCACTTTGTCATTTGGCACCTGCAAGGGGAAATGTGTGTAATGTGCAGACTGCACATCACTGACCTTTTTTGGCACAATAGTTGTTTCTCTTTGTCTTTTAGCCTCACCTTTTACTCCTTCCCCTCTCCTCTTTTGCTCATCCAGAAACCAGAACCTAAGAGCTCAGACCAAGATCATGACTTTAATATTTACTTGTCTCCCTGAGTCACTGGCTTAGCATCTCACACTTGGTGCCATTCATATTCCAGGCACTCAAGAATTAATTAATGGTAAAAAAGAGAATTAATTAACAGTGACCAAGAATAAATATAGGAGATATAGAACTCTAATAATAAGAGGTTAAATTGTAAATAGCATCCTAATGATTTAATATGAATATTAATATATTATTGAATGTTGATATTTTCCCACTAGCTTAGTCACTATAAAAAAAACCCCGAGATAATTAACTTCTGAAGAGAAAAAGTTTATTTGACCTTACAGTTTTAGAGGTTCCAGTTCACTGATTTGGTGTAGCCCCTAGGATGCCAGATGGCAGAGGTGGGGGGCCAGGTTGTAGCAAACTGCCCACCTGATGGACAGGAAAGAAACAGATGAAGGGAAACAGACCAAGGTTCTACAATCCCCTTCCAGAGCTTCTTTCCAATGCTAAGGTCTTTCCAGATGCCACATTTTAAGCTTCTACCACTTCACAATAAAGCCATTCTGAGAACTAGATCTTGAACACATGGGGGATAATCAGTATCCAGTAGTACAGCAAAGCATACTATGCAAACTATACAAGCTATAGCACTATCCAAAATTTGATCCTTATTTTGTTATTTACTCACACCATAAATAAGCCACCCTACTACAGAAATCTCAATGTCCTCACTTGAAAGGTACCTTATTTACACAGCTAAACCTCAGTTAAAATAAATAATATCACCACATAGCCTATTAAAGATAGTAGCATTGACTGACTGAGCTCTAACAATATATGAGGAGAACTTGTCAATGTAATGAACTAAAACCAAGAGTACTCATCCCCAAGGTTTTGTATACATGCTGCTTAAGCAAACCCTATCCATAAGATTTTGACAAATCAAAAAATAGTAAAACTTAGAACCTTTATATGTTTTTATTTGATATGCTGCCTAACTAGTCATTAATAATTTAGTTATTATAGATACATTTAGGATTAAATAAACATTTAGTTACTTCCATTAAACTTTGCACAATTTGTAAGCACTTCTGTTCTGCAAAAAAGAGACAGGATTAATGTTGTATCAGCAAGACACAAAAGCAGTGAGTGCACAGAAACTATCGCTCTTACATCGCTGCTCTGAAAAGAACATTCGACAACAATCTCATTACCCACCACGCATGCTCTCGCTATCTCCTCCCCTTGCTTCTTCATTTTATTATGGAATTCATTTGCATGTCTACCTTTGATCTTTGGGACTTTTAAAATCAGTACTTCTGGAAACCTTTAATATTGCTGTCTTCAATATGACAAAGACATCTTATTAGACTGAAAGCTTAAATAAGCTTTTGTGGGTCTGCAAAACTGCCCGTCATCTTGTACCGCTCATTTATGATGTAAATGTTGCTGGAATGAGATGTCCAGCCAGTAGCAGAGCAAAGCATCCTGTGAAGTGTGCTTCTAAGGCTGGAACATGTTGTGCCACATCCTTCAAGTCTTATTCCCCTTAATGACAGAGACGGTGCTGTAAGTGGCCTCAGAATCAAAGTACCCAGGGCATTCCCAGAAATCAAACCCCTGACCTTGACCTCATTATCACCAACTCTAACAAATTCAGGTGAGCCGTTGCAGACATAAAAGAATTTCTCTGGCACCCTGTGGTCCTGGTTGGCTTTGAAATTTGGCACCTGCTTCACATCACTGTCAAGGCTGGACAGCAGGATTATGGACAGTCACATAATTTTCAGATGTGGAGTCCAAATTGACAATGATAAGACCTCAACCAATGAGATGTTATAAGCTTGGACTCAAACAGCTTTTCCTCTGTACAAGGCACTCAGAAATTCAAAACATATATAATGTTTGGTTTCTATAAATTATATTCAATAATTACTTTTTATAACAGGTAAATACAAATATTTACACCACTCATCCCTTCGTGGAATGGTTCAGATAGAAGAGGGGGCATACTCATGGTTTTAGTCTGCATTAATTAGCGGACATGCTGCTCCGAGGAAACAAAAAATAAAGGGAAAAGAGAAACCAGAATTACTTATCTGCACACATTTTCGACTGAGAAACAAGTCCTATAATAATAAAAACATTAAAAGGTATAGCCAGGGAGAAAAAAGAATGTGACTTGTTTCTTAAATTATTCATAAACTTTGGGTCATGATTCCTTAGGAACAAGCAAGGTACAGCTCCTAAAAGAAATATCTTTAGGATATACAGTGAAGGCTTTAATAAAATTCTGACTCATATTTTATATACCACTCCTCTCAAGGATTTTGCACTGCTGTAAGAAAACTACCTCTTGCAATCAGCCAGTCGCAATTTAAAGACGAGCAAACTCTCTTAAAAAATATTTAAATTGATGATGTTTAACTATGTAATTTACAACGTCTCTTTCAGTTCTCAATTTCTGTCATTCCCTAACTGTGAATTCTTACTTCTAAAGAAAAAGAGGAGCAAAATTAAGATTTATGTGACTGTAAAATATGCAAAACATTTTTCTCAATACCTGACTACTCCCTCTGAGGTTAAGTCATCAGCGGCTCAGACACAATCTCAATCCCTCCTCTAGGAACACTGACTGCTTCTGGCTCTGGTGGGGCCCACAGCTCCCAACCCTGAAAGGCATGTGATTTTGGTCTGACCTGCCACCATCCTCCCAAGTCCACGGTATCCGTATTGGCTCCATGGGCACGTGACCCAAATTAAATCCCTAAAACACATCCCAGGTTTTTTTGGTTTAGTTTTGGGGAAAACAAAGTTTCGTTCTGCTTGGATGAAGATAATTTTAGCACAGTGCTTCTGTTATCCAACACACTGTGTCTACTTTGGAGTGAAAAGTCAATTCATAGAAAGCAGGATAAGGTCAAGGGATGGAAAAAAATGAGATATGCCAACCGAATAACAAAACTGGAGTTCTTTTGTTGGCTGTGCTTACAGCAAGCAACGTTCTCTGATTTTTCACTCAGGTAAGCCGGTGCCTTCTCCTTTCATGTTTAAGCCAGTTATTTGGGTTTCTGCAATTTGTAACCAAGGGAAGCATAAGAAAAAGGGGTTTTGATTCTAATTATCTTCAGTTTTATTGCAGTATCCATACAATATCCTCTCTTTCAAATTCAGCTTCTCTTACCTTGTTTTACCGGCCAGTAAAAGAAGAGCAGTCCAGGTAAACACACAATCTTCATTACCTGCTAAACTCTAGCTTTATCTGGCCATTTTGAAAAAGAGAGCAACCCGTCCCTTATCCAAAATTATAATGTTTAAATTGACCACTTTGAATGTAACACAGAAAATTTACCTGCTAGGCATAAAAATTCCAAGGCCATATCCTTTATGTCTTGATAAACTAAAACCAACCAACAAGGAATCGGGAATGAATTCTGATATATTTTATTTTTATACTGTTCTTTACAAAGTCATTTTCCTGTCTGATTTACTACTGCTAAATCTGCCAGTGTTTTTTTATTTTTTCTTGCTCTTTTTTCCTTTGGTTCAGCTTTGAAATTTAAAATTTTTTGTTCTCTCTAAATGTCTGAGATTTGGCTCGGTGGAGATACCACTTCCTGAACCAACTCCATGGCTAAAAGAGGATATAAACATATGTGTAGCATTTCAATGTTCATTTATCCCTCGAGGAGGGGTCCAAAGACCTATAAATAGGAACCGTGAATGCAGTCATGTGCACTGAAATTCATATGCACATGATATCCTCTGTGCATCTATGAGGGTCTTTTCCAATTTTGTGATAATGCTTCTCTGAAACTTTCATTAACTGTCATAAATCAGGCTTGGAGACTGCCACCTACTTAGTAGACCTGTTAAATAATTCTACCATTCCAACAATATCAAGAATATTCATCTATCCATCTCCTCTTACACTCTGCTCTGCAAATGTCAACTAGCCAGCTCTGAATGTGGTACTATGAGACCCAGAGATTCAAAGCACACATGATATTTCCCCACACTGTGCACAAATATGAGATTACCCATTTGCATGGTGGGGTACAGGGCAAGACACAAAATAGGGGCTGCAATCAAGGCCAAATATCTCATTTCCTTTCCTGTCTCTCCCTTTTCCTTCTTTGCTTGCCTTTTTCTACCTCTGAAGTGCGTATGTTACACACGTACACCACCTTCTCTTCTACTGGGAGGAGTGATGTGCTTTGGAATAATTGTTCTTGGGGCTGGGGATATAGTTCAGTGGAATAAGCACCTGCCTGGCAAGCGCAAGGTCCTGAGTTTGATCCCTAGTACCAAAAATAAATAAATAAATAAATAAACGATCATTGCTCTTAACATCACCTCACCAAACTCTCCTTTAAAATATGCTTATTTTATAATGCCTCTCCGATATCCTGCAAAGAAGGCCATAAAACAAATAATTTGCCTAAAAGTCTATCTGTAATGTAGCTAGGCATAGTGGCACACACCTGTAATCCCAGTACTCGGGAGGCTGAGCCAGGAGGATCACTCTTGGTTGGCGAACAGCCTGGGCTACAAAGTGAGCTCAAGGCCGGCCTGAACTGCATAGTGAGACCTTGTCTCAAAAAAAAAAAAAAAAAAACAAAACAAAAAAAAGAAACAAAAACATATCTGTAATGTAAAAGAAAATGTGATGATGGTAATTCATAATAAAAATGTACTTAAATAGACCGGTATTTATATGTGACACTTCTGGTAAAAAGACATAATATTGAGTGGTGGCAGATAGACAGAATCTTTCAACCACAGTGGTGCAAATATATAAAAATAAGGATATGTTTTATTGGCAACTCAAATACCACAAGATACGCAGCCATCAGTGGCATGACTTTTTTTTTTAAGTGGTGGAAAATTGTTGGTGCAGTACTGAACAAAACTAACTAAAGTTGTCTCTTGGTTTATACAGTAGTTGTATTTCTGCAAAGCTCAGTGAGTCCTAAAATTATGGAGAGACACCTTTTTACTTACAAAAGGGAGGCAGGCTGAAGTTTAGATGACTATAAACACACCTTCCACCTCCATAAATGTCCAGAAGAATGTGCAAAACGTGTTGAAAACAACTGACCTCTATCTAGAAACAGTGAATAACATCCATCTCACGCATTTAAAAAAGTCTCCATGGAGTAGAGGATGCTCCTAGTCCCACTGAGGCTTTTTAGAATTACACATTTAATTTCAAGTCACATCTTTAGTTATAGTGAAATATTTACAACCTGTACTAAAGAATGCTATATTTGTCTAAAAAAAACTCCTCTGGCATTACTGTCAGCTGCAACGAAGACATCACAAGTGTTTGTATGCATTCTTAAATATGTGTGCATAGTCTCTGGTTTTGAATTTGCTGAAATGGCCTTGAAATAGAGACATTAATTATATGCTTAGTCGGAGACAATGTAATAAGGTTTCTTTGCCAGAGTAATTGGAACCCTGCAGCTATGCTGTCCTAGTTATTGTACAGTAGCAACAAGTCTTAAGGCACATAAAATACTAGAGACAGGTTGCATTGTAACACCATCTCAAAGTCAATTGAAAAACCTTCCAAATTAACATAAAAACATATGACCTGTCTTTGAAATTCTTTGATTCATAACTTTGTGATTATGAGAACATCTTTATTTTAAGAGCTACGTTTATTCAAAGATTTGTTTCATTCAAGAGGTGATTTACTTATATGATACTTAGAAAAACATGAATTCCAAAATACCATAGGATGTCTCTACTGTCCATTTTACTGTGCTGCCACAGCCAGAAGAACACAGCCATATCTTCCCCTATCCACGCAGAAACAATATCACTAACCAAAACTTGAGCTTCAAATGGTAGGTTGGAAGTTTAACAAGCAACAACTTAGAGAAATAAATGGCTGTGGTAAAAGAAAGGCTAAGGTGAGGCTTTTAAAAAAGAACAAAACAAACAAATATTTAAAGATTTTTGGAATATGAGAAATAGCTTTCTCCATAAGTAAAGGGTCATAAATGTATTCAACAACTTGATTTGTCAGCCATGACTAAGAAAGAAAGCTCAAAGTAGGTTTTACTATTCATGACCTGAAAAGAAATGTATTTGCTGGGAGTCTCAATGATGGCGGCGTATTGTATTAGTGTTCTTTCCATTAATGTAGAGTGGGTTTCTTTTGCTGTGTACTAGTCCTTTGGAAATGAGTGCTTTCCAAATAGATGAATTTACAAAAACCATTTGATGATATTCTCAACCACAGATAAAAATGCCTCTGTCTGTAAGTCAGTATTTTAAGCCTTATTCCAAGCTAGGTTTGTGTGGTTTGGATGGAGTAAGGGCACTGGGTGAGACAGAAAAGGAGTTAGAGAAGGGCTGGGGTACACCTCAGCAGCACAGTCCCTGCCTGGCAAGCACAAGGTCCTGAGTTCAAATCCTGCTGCTGAAAAAAATAAAATAAAAGGATTTAGAGTACCTTGAAACATAACATCAAGGGAACTTACCCATCTTGATTTCTGGATACTGGTTTACAGGATATATCCTTTTAATCATCAGTGTGTGTGTGTATGTCTGTGTGTGAGTGTATGTGAGTGTGTGTGTGTGTGTGTGTGTGTGTGTGTGTGTAATGTGCACATGTGTCCACGTTACTGTGTGTTCTGATCTCTTTATTACTCACACGCGAAGTGCTAACCTGGGTAATTACATAACCCTCTCCCTCTGCTAAATACACTGCTACCCCAGCTTGTCTTGCGGCCAGCTCTTTTCTTAGCCTCAGATCTCACCTCAAATGTCAGCTCTTCTGAGAAAGCCCTCTGTGACTAAGGAAAGCACCACTGTCACGACAAGGGGTGGTATGGCCATTCTTAGAAACTCCCTAAGGACACACCCTGTTCATTTCCTGTAGAGCACTTAAAAAGTTGCAATGATGCTGTTTATTAAATTACTTACGGTTTTCTGGTGATTTGGCTTCCTTCAAACACAAGGCATTGGAGGGTAAGGTTTCTGCCTGTCTTGTTTTCCACTCCTATGCCAGACTTAAGATAATTCCTGACGTATAGAAGACAATCCAAAAAAAATCTTTGCTGAGTAAACAGATTGAATGCAATTCTTTGGATTTAAAAATCTTTTTCTTAAACTTCATGTTTACTACCTTGTGCCTTATTCTTTTAATTTCCTTGGCTTTCTAGATGACTTTAGTTTTCTCAAGTAGAAGCAACATTTATACAAGTTTATTTGTCTATGTATAACTTGCAGAGTTCAACTTGGTGCCAAATTGATTTAGCCACTAAGTTCTCTTTCATTGCATTCTGGGTCATGTGATGTCTGTGGTTTCACTGGCCCTTTCATTTCTACGGAGAAACTGTCACTACTTTGAGATACTATCTTGTGATTACTCTCATTTTATTGAACACCAAAACACTAGATTTCAAGAAAAAATAACAAAAGCCTTATTTGTGTAACTTTATAAGCAGTGTCAGTATTGCTTTAAGAAAGAATTAACATTTAAATCAACACTGCAGTAAAGTCTGTACAGATATGCAGGCTATGGCAAACCTTTGTCTTGACAAGTTGAGTCTAGCTTTGATTCTACTTGGCCACTATATGATGCCTTCATTGAAATATTACTCTTCTTCTATTGTCTTGCATTGGGATTCATCCGAGTTCATTGTAAAATGGTTCTTTGTGAAATGTCAGTACATTCTGTTCATTACTTCTCTCCAATGGTTCCTTTCCAATAAATCTCCAAAAAAGCAACTCATAATCCTTTAAGGAAAACAAAGTGATACCTCCTTCTCTCTATAACTCAGGAAAATGAGCCCTCAGAATCCTACTCAGATGTCTTAGGTGAATTTTAACTACCTACTACAGCCTGACAAAGTCCCAAGTCCACTTCTTTGTGTATATTTTTCCAGTCTTCTAAGTAAAGAAAATTGTATAGTTGATGAAATCACTGACCAAAATGAATTGAGATATTAATGTCTTCAGGGAAAAAAATCACAAGAGGCAAAAGACTGTAAAAGTAAATGATTCTATTTTTAAAGAGAAAAAAAAAAAGATGAGATTAACTGTCTTAGCATATAGGTTTGGTTCCTGAACTTGACACATACTAGATGTGTGACCCAAATCAATACCACTGACCTCCCTGCATACTTTTCCTCATATTATGCCAAAGAAAAATTGGAATACGATGACTAAAATAAGAAAAGATAAATGCTAGACACTTAAGTCAAGAGATGTGCACTGTGACAAGATGAAATAATTTGAGGGTATTCAATTGTATGGGATAATATAAAAATTATGTTAAAGTGATTCCCTATTGGAAAAGCACTAGTGATAGTGTCTACTTCACGAAAGAGACCTAATGATGAAGCCATCACACTGAACATACTGTGTATAATGTGCTTATTTGGATTTTAAAAATGAGTGAAACATACATTCTTTAATTTTGCATTGATACTGATTATATCCACATAGCTAAATTAATGTAAGCAATATTATACTTAGTGAAGTTTTTGTAGACATCAAGAAAACTGTGCATACTATAATTCTTGCATTACGATTGGCCTGCAAAACTGATTTTTGGGCTACAAAACTGGGTCAGTTCATTTTATGGAAACAAGGCCAATCATAGACCCTCCAGGCTTCACTTCTGCTGGTATGTCAGACACCAGGGTAGGAGAGATCAGTAATGTCTGGTCTTGGCCACACACCGGTATCATCCAGGAGACTGAGGACAGGTTCCTTGCACTGAGTCTGTAACTGGAAGGTGCAACAACTAAAATATCTCCTCAGAAGACTCTTATGCAAATTTGTGTGAGAAGTTTTGATTCTTCAATAGCTACGAATATTTCAGAAACAATAAGCAGGAAATGACAGTAATCTGGGGGGTGAACCATGTTGTCTCTAAGTATACACAGTAAGAGACAAGGGCTCAAAACTTTTCCCATCTTGAAACTTAAAAATCCTTTGCAGAAAAAAATGCAAAATAATACTATGTGAAATGGGATGGGGCCCACAGAAAATGAGTAAGTTTCTGTGATACTTTATGGGAAAAAAATCATGTATTAATTCCATGGTCAATTACAGAATTTTATTATCTAGAATTACTTTAAAACATGTACTGTAAAATATATGTACAAACAACAGTTCCCCAAGTCACCTGTAACAATTCCGCTATCAGTGTACAACTTAGTAAATGAGATTGCAAAGGCCTTGTGGCTATAAACAATTAGGATCTTTCCGAAGTCCTCATAAAGGAGGAGGGTACTTTCTATTATGGGCTAGCCACTGCATGAGGCTCTACTGTATTTGGCAAGCCAACTTCATGCTGCTCTGTGAAGCAGGTGTTACCCTCCCATTTTAGGAGATTTGTAAGTTTTGTTCTCAGGGAGACAAAGAGATCTTTTCCTGGTACTTTCCAGGGGAGCCATTGTTCAAATCTGGATATTTTAATTTTAAACTCACTACACCTACCACGCATAATCTGCAAAATCCTTCTGCATTTTTCTTCTAGCTGTTCTTTCCCACACATTCATTCTTACTTTTAACTACCACTGAAGCCAGCCGCCCAGCACTTAAGTGGCTCAGCGCACACCATGTTGGAGACTCAGACATGCTTAAGCATAAGAGAAACTGAACTGCATGTTTTCTAAGGCACTGAGGCAACTGAGAAATATTTTGGAAAAAAAGAAAGGAAAATCAGATTGAACTTGAGAAAGCTATGAAAGCCGCAACAGTGACTCAGAAGAGACAAACAAAATCTTGTGGGAAAGAGAGGGAATAGCCCCTGGGCTGATAGCTTGGCTTAACTGGTGAATGCGCAGAGAGAATGTGTCAATCAACTGAGGCTCTGGTTGAGCTTGGAATTGGAGGAACACCAAGGTCAAAGGGGTGAACGGGCACAGGGATAAGGGCTGACTCAGAAGAATATGCCTTGGCATGCCGACCCAAGAGCCCTCCCGCTGACAGGTATAGATTGCCTGTGAGAGAGAACTCAAGTTTCTTCCCTAAATCCCTCCGTGCTAAGTGCAGGCTTTCTATACAGTTTTAGTACCTATACTTTGGTTTCCAAGCCAGGTTTGCTGCAGTAGGAGAATCTTTCTATTGCATATTGTCATTCAGTGCTCACTGAGACTCATTAATTCAGAAGTACTTGGGGATAGTGTTGGGTATCTGCTCTTTTTCAAAACCCCTCAAGTGATTTACATACACAATGCTGGAGTTGGCAAACACTTTCTGAAACAGGCCAGATAAGTAAGTGTGTTGGGCTCTGTGGACCATATGGTCTCTCGCAGCTCCTCAGCTTTGCTATTGTGGTACAGAAACAGCTCTAGATAATACTCAAATGAGTGAGCGTGGCTGGGTTCCAATAAAACTTTTTATAGACAAGGAAAATTGAATTTTGCACACTTTTATCTATCACAAGATCATACTCTTCATTTCCTTTCAACTATTCAAAAGTCAACATCATTCTTAGCTTGTGGCTCTACAAAGACAGAAGAAGAGGGCTTGATTTATGTCCCAGGCCATCGCCGACAAACCACAGTCCTCGGGGGTGACAGATACACGCACTTCCCAGCATGCTCCACCGCGAAAAGAGTCCGCCATTTTGCGCACGAGTCTTAGACTTCTGTCACCAAGAGCCGGGTCTCTGAGGTAAGTTAACTTTAGGATTTTGAATAAAATCAGGTTTTGACAAACCCATGTGCCTGAGATCTAGATGCTGAACAATGGTGAAAGTACCAAGACCCGAGTGTGGGGAAACGGGTGGTTTTTCTCACATGAGACAACTTCCACGATCTCACGCCATGAACTCTATGAGGCACAGTAAACCAGCTCTCTCAGCCATTACGGATGGTCTGTAAGCTCTAGAAGAGCTCCTTCTCACATGCTAGCCACTCCTCACAGCCAACTGTTGGCCCCTTGTGATGGAGCCAGCCCAAATGGAGTATGCTAGAATGTACGCCGGACTTGGAAAACTTAGTATGAAAAAAAGAATGTAAAATATCTCACTAATAACTGTTATATCCTTTCAGAATAATAGTATTTTGGGAATGATGCTTTCGACAAACTGCATTATGGAAACCGCATTTTTACTTCTTGTTTTCCCTTAATGTGAACAATGGGAAACTTAAAATTATGCATAGAACTCACATTGTTTTTTTTTTTAATTTTATTTTAAAGACAAAAGAATGGAAACATATGAACCAGAAAAGCCATAAACAATACAGAAAATACAAAGTTATACAGAATATAGTAGGGAATTAGAACTGGATGTTGTATTACATAGTTATTTTCACATTAGTTAACACAAAAACATTAAAGGAAATACCAAATTATAGATAAGATAGTAGGGA
>PVLD010012876.1:24621-41493 GCA_004027595.1 Dinomys branickii | reverse complement strand
TAGGAGAAAAAAAAAAACACGAACTGATCAAAAAGGGCCATCATCTGTGTAACCTGAGTAACAAAGATGAAGGTAACATTATGTAGGACAGCATCCAGAGCTAATTCCCTTCTATGTTCTCTATAATTCTCTATTTCCTAAGCCGTTTTTGTATTAGCAGAAGTATAGAACTCACATTGTATTTCACTCTCTTGGGCAACACAGCTCTGGGATTGAGCTGCCCTGGGGTTGTAGCAGCACTCAGCACATGGTGAGATCTGAGTTATTGCTGAAGGGAAGGATGTTACTGTGAAGGTTAGTCAGGCGTTGAAGAGGAAGGACAGGAAAGGAAATCTGTAAACTTTACCTTCTTCCTATTCTTTCCTGAGAACCCTATTGTGTTTTCCACTCACTATCTTAGCAATGTGGTGTCTCTAATCTTTTTTGCCAGAACCTTTGCCCCAGCCCAGGGGCAGAGTGGTAGTGACAGAATATTCCCGTGAGTATATGGTCCTTCCATGTCCTGGGAGAAAAAAACACCTATGTTAATTATACAATACTTTCTAAGTTGTCCTTTGGTGTAAGAGTGGAAATATTTCACAAAACAGAAAATTGAAGAAAAGAATGTCTTAAGCACTTTGGTACAGGCCCATAATTTTGTTTGTCTTGGTCTGCCTCAGTTGTTCTTGCTGCTTCTGTGGCCTTCCATCCATCTACCCTTTAGGTTTGTGTAGACTGAGGCTCCAGCTTATTCTTTATTTCTGGTTATTGGGCTCTGTATCCTTGACCCATCACGATTCACAGAAAACTCATTCCCTCTACTATCGGTCATCTGGACCTACTTCTACCACAGAGATGGGAAAAGTAAATTTTCAAGTTCTCAGTTTGTCTTGTTTGTTTTGCTGGTAAGAGCGCCCATGTGACTCTGTTTTGGTCAAAAGGACATTGGTAGAAATTTCTAGAAGAAAATTTTTTCCCTAAAAATGTAAAGCATTGCTAGGAGTCCTGTGGTCCCTTTGCCACTTGACAGTAGTGTAATTGAAAACTTGGCCATGAGCAGCTATCTGGTCCCTGTGTGAGAATAAAGACGAGGTGGTCACACTGAGATTTGCAATGAGACAGAGCCCCAGTCCTGGATGACAGTGTTGAGGCTGACTTCCTCCGGATTTTTGGGGTGAGAAAAATGGGTTCTGAATTGCTCTTCCTCCCTAGAAATATCTGAATGACAGTGCCCTTTGTGTATCTTTTGTCTAAACATCTCTTCCTATGATCTCGCTTTTCCCTTCTTTGTCAAGTCTTGTTTCCTCAGAGTCAGAATTCCCAGGCAATGAAATGCTGGACAGTAGATGTAGTTTGGAGCCATGGTCCTTAGCACATGAAATCAGAGTCCCTTGCCTACTCCTCCAGCCTCTCACATCTTGGCCAACTTTTCTTCTCAAGAGGAGAATGTCTTTCAGAGCACTGTGCCAAGTGCTTGCTCAAACCCCTGCCCACAAGGATGAGGAGTAAAGAGAGGGTGAAATTGCTGCTCGAATGGCAGAGGCAGGAAGGGGCACAGCTGCCCGTGTTGGATGCTGATCTCACCTTCCCCTTCGGGAGCCCTTCGGGTACCTGAGGACACATGGCAGTGCTTTAGGGCTGCACATTCTCTTGTGTTCTGTAGTCAACCCCAGCAATATCATAAGGCTTTAGTTAGAAAAGCATTCCTGCCTACAGATATGAAAAAGAAGCCTCCAGTCCAAAAACAGCCAAGTCTACAAAGGAAAATTGAAAAGGTGCCCAGACAATAGCACAGAGATACATGAACTCAGAAAAGGAAAATCTCTCTTTCCCCTAGAGCTGTTTATTCAGAAATTTTTAATGTAGCTAGGTGACCCGGGGTAATGTTGGTACAGCTACACCTCTGTACTTGTCTTTCAGCACAATGCTGTCCTCTGATTTTTTTCCACAATTTCTTCATTGGGCACCAAGTACCTGGGATACTTTGGGTGAAATAAGCTTCTTTTGTTTCCTATATAAAGCCACATGGGGTCACGTGCAGGGAGAACAGGCAAAAACACATCCCACTGCTCGGTAACCTTATGAGTATTTACCTGACTACACCTTGCACATTTTAACTTGGTTAATTCACCTGAAAGTACAGATAAATTTTTTCCAACACAAACGTTATAGTGCTGTTTTCCATGGAGTATATATGTGAGCATATATGTAAGACTATAAAATCTGTATGTTATAGTATAATGTCTCTGAACATGGTGCTTGGGAATTCACCACTATCTTCTTCTGAGGGTGCTTTTCCATTGTCCCATTTTAGAAATGCTCAGGTTACACCTCCCTCTCTCTTTCTATCACTTTCCTAGACAGCTACCTGAAAGACGTTATCCTCACCATTTTCCCTTCTGTCTCCTTTGCTAGCAACTTTGTGCCACTCCCTTGAACACCTTCTTCCTTTGTGTCTGCAGTCTTATAGCCAATCTCTTCCCAAGATTACTCCAAATTCTCACCTAGCTGCTCAGCAGAGTCCCTGCTCTGTCTCTGCTGAAGAAACCTTGAGTCCAACTACTTACAGCTTCTGTCATTATTTCTTTCTCCCAGTCCTTCCTCCCGGGGGACCCTGCAGTATGTCCAGGCTGCACTCATGATTCCTTTCCGGAATAAACTTTTGCTGAAAAAGAGGAATAGTTGTAGATACAAACTGAGACCATTAAGAGAGTCTGTGAGTCTGGAAAGACAACACACTAATGGGTAAATTATTAAATTAAAAAAAACAAGTAAGTATTACACTGAAACAAAACAGGTGACAGATGGGCAAGGAGCCTTTCTGGTTTGGTTTGTTTTTTTGTCTTTTGGGGACAGGGTCTCGCTATGCAGTTCAGGCCGGCCTTGAGCTCACTTTGTAGCCCAGACTGGTCTTGAACTCACAACAATCCTCCTGCCTCAGCCTCCTGAGTGCTGGGATTGCAGGTGCATGCCAGTACACCCGGCTAGGAGCCTTTCTGAAGAGAAGAAGATATTTGACATGAACTCTGGATTCAAGAGTCCCCTCATCACTGATCCTAGTACCTACATCTTGCACCCTATTATTACTAATTCATCAAAACGAGCAGACCTTGGGTGTGTGCGTGCCTGCCTGGTGCGCATGAGTGTGTAAGGTTGTCTCTGTGACTGATGTGTCTGAGCAAACAATCCTGGGAAACCTCAGATGCATCTGTGTCCAACTTCTCTGGGTGATAAATGAACATCAAGAAGAATGGGTCCCAGAGACACTTGTGACGTAGTGCCATGTCCATGAGCACATGGCTGCCAGCACAAAAGACAGATGACGTCAGGTGAAAGCTTAGTCAATACTACTATTTTGGCAGAAATCAAGACAACTCTGACTCCTATTCATTGCGTACCAATTATAGTTGCCCAGCTCTTGTACTCCAGAGTTCTGTGTTCTAAGAACTCAGGGTTCAAAGATCTGAAATGACATCCTTCATGCCTCACTGGGCTGTTGGGCACGTTGCAAACAATATTCCGGTCTTGCACAGGAACAGACTGTCAATTCCTAGGTCAGTGCAAAAGTGAAATCTAGAGTAGGTCTGAGTATTTTTAGATCTTTTCAAGCATAGAAGTTATTGTCCCATTAAGAAAGCAAGGCTTAACATTAAGACTTATGAGGTGAGGGTTAAAATGATTTCTTTGTAACCCCAAATACTGAAAATCCAGGTAACACTACCAGCACTCAGAGGAAAGTAGCTTTACCCTGGAGACGCCAACTGTGGTTTATCTACTGGGGAAAGAGCAGTGGAACACAATAACAACACATTTGTACACAATTAAAAATACAGATATGAGAGAAGGTAACTCTAACTGGAAACTTAACTGGCATAAAGAAAGGTGTTATGTTCCTAAGGCTACTGTAACAAACCATCTTAATGGTGGTGTCTCAAAATAAGAGAACTGTGCTATCTCACAGCCTGGGGGCTAGCAGCCTGAAATGGTGGTGGAAGAGCGCCAGGCTCGCTTTGCAGTTGCCTGGAATAAATGCTTCCTTGCCTCTTCCTAGTTTTCAGAGAGCCTTCACAGCCCCGGGTGCTCCCCAACCTGTGGCTGTGGCTGCACTGCTTGAACCCGTGTCACCTTCTTTACATTCTTCTCTGTATTCTCTTCTTAACAAGGACATTGGCTACTGGAGTCAGAGCCAGTAACTGCAACCCAAGGACTCTATTCCCAAGGAAGGTCGATAAGAACTTTCTGAAATTCTGCATAGATGTGGACTTTGGGTGGGTCACTATTCACCTCAGTCCAGGTGTCCTATACTATGTTCAGTAAAACCATGAAAAGTAAGAAAACAGTGGAAAGAACACTGGCCACAGGGCTTAGCCATTCTGCTTGGGTTCAAGTGCTGCTCTGGCCAGGTTTTAACTGTGAGTTTTTTATTACTACTCCTTGGCTTCCTCACTGGTGAGGTGGAAATAACTACACTTTCCTCATGGACTCCCTATGCTTAAATCACGGAAAATTACTTACATATCCCATATTCAGAGTAAGTGACAGCTTATAATTATTAGTCTCCTTGTGCTGGAATCCATCCTGCTTGTTCCTGACAGGTCATTATTCCAAAACCCTAATCTGATGTCATTCTCTTCTTTGAAACTACACAAGATCATTAGATAAAATCAGTTCTCAGTTGATGCAAGGCCTCCCTTTATTCGATCTCGTACCTCTCTTGGTCTCCCACCCCTCACTCAGCACTCTCTCTGTGCCAGGTGCACAGTGCAGAGGTATGGTTCCCCCTTTCCCCTTGTCTTTGTACCTACAAATCCCAAATCCAGAAGGCCCTGGTTGCTTATTCACCTGGGAATGCTGACTCAGACCGAGAAGAGTGAAGAGTCCCTCCTTTCTGCTTTCTGAGTGGAACAACTCCTTGTATTTCCTGTGGATTACTAATTAGCACACCTACTCTTGGGTAGTAGATGTTCACTGAGGCCAGGCAAATGTCTTACCACATCTTAAAGCTCCCAGGAGACGGAAAGAGCATGTGGTTAACACCACATCTTTTGGACTGAGACAAACCTGTGCTCTGTCTTTCAACCAGCTGCACAGCCTTGGACCAGCTACTTAACCCAAAAGTGGAAGTAATAAAGGAGCCGACGTCCTGAGGTGGAGATGAGGTTTGCAGGGCACAATGCCAAAAATAAAGGATACTTAATTAATGCCTTTTAAAAGTTCTGGTAGTTGATCACAACTGGAAATAAAAACCCCACGAGCCTGCCTTTTTTGCAGCCTTAAATTAAGAGCTGTCACTCTTAACACCTTTGCTTTAATTTTTAAAAGTTTTGTCCTCAGTAATTCTCTTGCTGGCTCACCTCAGCCCTCAGGCAAACACTACCTGCTCTCCTAGGACCTTGGTGAACCTCATTCTCAAATTACTTCCTACCAGAAAAAAAAGGATTAATGCCTAAAGGACAAGCAAAGGCTTCCAGCAAAATTCATTTCAACTCTGTAATGCCCACCACCTTCTCTGGATCATGTACGCACAGACAGATGGACACACGGAGACGTATGCACACCCCACCAGTCCAACACACTTGCTGAACATTTATGCTGCTGTGTGCTTCCTTTCTGGATGTGAGATGCTAGACGGCAGCCCCCTCCCATGTGCTCCTGACCCTGCCTCTGCTGGACCCTCCGGGACTTGGCCTTCCACTATTTCAACACTTGCTTTTTCCTGAGCAGTTTCTCTTGTAATCTACAGATGCACTAAACAGCTCAGCCCAAGTCAAACACCAAGAAGAGACTTATATGGTTCTGGCCCTACACTTTTTATTTTTGCCTGTCTCCTAAATTCATCCAAAGCTTCAAAGAAGAGTCTACGATAGCAGTCTCCATGTCAGCACCCACATATTCATCAACCCGCCTCAGTACAAGGATGGACACTCACTGCCTGAAATTATTTTCACTAGAGTCACCTATACCATCTTTATTGACAAAATGAGTGTATATTTTCATAGGACCTGATGTTAGTGTCTCCTCTTGCATACTCATATGATCACTTTGTTGTGAAAACTAAACTCATCTGCTTTGGGATAAGACTCTTCTGATTTTCCTGGTAGATTTCTGACTACTGTGCTGAATTTTTTTTCACAAAAATGTCTTCTAGCTTTCTTGAGGCAACATTGACCACATATAAATTGTGCATATTGACAGAATATAAGATGCTGTCTTATATTCTCTATGTGCTTATATTCTATATATGCTGTTTTATATTCTATGTATGTCCATATATAATATGAACATACTGTGAGATATAATCAAACCAGTTAACATACCTATCATCTCAGAGCTCTTCTGTGTGGTGAGATTAAAGATTTACTTCCTTAGCAGTTTCTATACATACAATATATTGTTATAACTGTAGTCACCAGGCTGTACATTAGATCTCCAAAATGTATTACCTTTCATTGAATTTTCAGCTGCACAGAAATAATCTAAATGCTAGTGATCTGTCACTTGTACCTTGGGCCTGTGACTCTTTCCACTTCTCTCTTTATCTCTGAGGCTGTCCTCAGAACACGGCATCCATTTTCAGGTATGTTTTTCTTCTTACCAAAGGAATCATCCCCCTCACACTGATAGATATTTCTTGACTTTGAGAGTTCATGCTCTTACTGCCGATTTAATTTCTCTAACTGAATATTCTGCAGGGAGTTAAAATGCGGCCGCTTAAAAGGTGATTTTAAATCCTCCTTCTTCCCCAAGCCTCTTAGAGTCCCTCTCCTAATGACAGCAAGTCAAGCACAGTCACCTGAGCCCAGCACGGTGGGTCCAGGCAGCCGCTCAAGGAGGTTCCAAAGCATGACCTCAATGGTCTCTCTCTTTTTTTTTTTTTTTTTTTTTGCGGTACTGGAGATCGAACTCAGGACCCTGCGCTTGCTAGGCAAGCGCTTATTCCACTGAGCTATATCCCCAGCCCCCTCAATGGTCTCTCTTGACTACATGTGTAAAAGCAAGAAGATATCTTTTGTCCTAGATAAGACAGAATGCTCATGAGTATTTGTTTTCTTTAGTGAAGATAGCAGCAAGTGACGGTCGTATTCTGAGCTGCATCCGGAGGTGCAGGACGAAAAGACATAACAAGAGGGCTGAGCTAACGTGTGCTCCTCGGGGTCTGGACTCAGGATTCAGCTCAGGACTCCGCGGCACCTTCATCTTCCTGTGCTATGAACCCTACCCTCCTCTACTGAACCACCATTTTTCTTAACTACTTCTTCCGTCCACTCCTCTTCTCCATACGTACTACCACTTTTCTAACCTGGCCCTTTGCCACCTGTCTTTTGAGTACAGCCGTAGCTTCTGTGATAGGATTCTCACAAGGACAAAAGCTCAGCTCATTAGGAAATGCTTTCCAAGGAGTTCTGGTTTATTCTGTCCTTGCTTCCTGCCTACAGTATTCTGTGGACAGCAGACAGCACAGTTTCTCCCTTTGACTGGGGTAATCAGCTTTGCTTGGAGTACCTGCTTCTGCCCTCCTCACCTCTCTAAGTCTTACCCATCTCCCAAACGCTCTGCTTAAACTGAGTCAGGACAACTGCTGCTTCGTCTTCACGCCACGCTGTACTCGTGACTGTTGGCCTGCTTCCACAGGGCACCGCATAGCCCTTTCATTTCCCTGCCTCTCCCCCGCCCCCTCCTTTGGCTGAAGGGGAAAGTTTTACTCCATTTACATCTTTAGCACCCATCCCAGTCTGAGAAACATTATTAATACTCAGTAAATACTTGCTCAGCTGAATAAGTGCATTCCAGCTTTCCCAGCAATTTATTATGACCCTGGGAAAGTCTCAAATTCTCTGGCACTCAGTTATTTTGTATAAAGTTAAGGAGCTGAACTAATTCCTTGTGTCCCTTTCCGTTCCAGCATCCCATGACGTTTCTATTATATTTGTTGAAAGAGTGTAATGGTGTGAAAATTAATTTTTAATCATCAGTAATTACTAACAAAACCATTCCCTATCTCATCACTCAACTCTTCTACTCATAAAGAGTTTAACTTAAATATCTGGGTAACAGTTCATAAAGCTCTCACTCTAACGTGTTGGAGTAAACAAGTAATTTCACCTTTATATAGTTTCGTTATCACATGTAGGCACAGGGATGTACACACGTCCAGCTATTTGAGAGACTGAGGCACAGAAGGCTTGCAAATTTGAGGCCAGCCCGGGCAACTTACCAGTCTCAAAAGTGTTTTTTTAAAAAAGTCTACAGATACAGCTCAGCAGCTCTGGGTTCAAGCCCCAGTACTGCCAAAAAAGGTTTAATTACAGAAATTCATTCAATGTTGCAGAGTAGGCAAAGCATAATTCTTGCATTATTACTGTTTATTGGGCTATGATAGCCGCTGCTTTTCTTAACCTTGTATTTTCTTATTGTTAATAATTTAGTATTGTAGGTTCTGTTTCCCAGTTTAAGTGTAACCCAGTACTTAGTATGCAGAGCTTTTTTACACTTTTAAACAAACTTTTCATTTTGGAGTAACTTCGGGCTTATAAAAAAGTTGCAGAGCTGGGCATGGGGGCGCATGCCTGTAATCACACCACTCAGGAGGCTGAGGCAGGAGGATTGTTGTGAGTTTGAGCCCAGCCTGGGCTACAAAGTGAGCTTGAGTCCAGCCTGAACTGCAGAGCAAGACCCTGTCTCAAAAAGACAAAAAAAAAAAAAAAAAAAGTTGCAGAGATATTGCCGGAAGTTCAGTCCACCTTGCCCCCACCTTCTGCTATTCTTATCATCATGTGTGAGTGGGGCAATGTGCCATCATTAATGGACCCAGATGGAAACATTGTTATTAAAGCCTCTACTTGATTCACATTTCCTTATTTTTTAACTAATGTCCTTTTCGGTTGCCAGATCCCATTCAGGGATCCATCTGACACTGAGATGTCATACCTTCTCAGAACACTCCTGGCTCTGACATGTTCTTAGGCTGTCCTTGTTTTGATGGCCTTTCCAGTTTTGAAGAGCTTTGTGGACTTTTTTAAGTGTTTTGTGGACCATCTCTCATTTGGGGTTTGGAGGGAGACCACAGCCATAGAGTGCCGTGTTTGCTATATTCTCCAGAGGTTGCCCGTTGTCAGTATGACACACTAATGATGGTGTTGATCTTGCTCACCCTTTTGTTACTGTTTGGTACAGGCACTGCTTGCCAGGTTTCTCTACTGTAAAGTTATTCTTTTCTCTCCTTCCCAAAGCGCATTCTTTGGGATGAATGTCTGTCTGTCTTTCTATCTCTATCTCTCTCTATCCCTCTCTGTCTTTCTTTCTCTGGATTCAACAAATTTACACTAAGTATATGAAGAACAAAATTTCCATGAAAGAGATGGGGACCAGGAGCCAACCACCATCATATTCATCATCCTGCCGCTGCTCCAATTCTTTTCCACCGAGGACAGCTCCTGTACAGTCAACCACAGCCAACTGCACTGTGCAGAAAAAAGTGTAACTAATGGTGCATTTCAGTTCATTTTCACAAACTACGTGAAACCAGTATTCAGTCCAATAAATAAAATGTTATCCACCATCTGGAAACCCTCCTCGCACTTTCTTGCTCCTTGGTGCTGTGTCTTCTCCACCCCAGTGTGTCCAGGGTCCTTAGCTATAAAAGCACATACAAGCGTTGCCTTTGAATTTCATATACATGGACTTCTACCATATGTATTCAGCAGTGTATGGCTTCTACCACTCAACATATCTTCTTCAAAAATATTTCTTCTTCACTCAACATTTCTTTCTAGAATCATTCATGTTATCCTATGTCACTATAGATTACACTATTGCTGTGTAACATTAATATATATTGTGTAAATACACAGTACATTTTCTGTGTGTAGTGGATCTCTCTCACTGGTGTATAACTGAGTCTTGAGTGCAAATGCACCCATGAATGTGCACTTGAGTTACTCATCGTGCGATCATAGTGCTTGCACATATGCTTCTTTCTGTTGGTGTGCATTTGGTAGTGCGCAGCTTAGGATAATATGGATGCTACCTCTTTAGAATGTAGGCATATGGTTTATAGTGCACATACACACATACTCATCTTGATTTTTATAGCAGAGGACAAAAAGGTTGGATCATAGAGTACAGCTATGGTTATGTCAAGTATACAAGGGCATTTTCTACAGGAGCTATACCTGTTCACTCTCACTGGTAGGGGATGAAAATGCTATTTTTTTTGCATTCTTGATAATTTTTTTTTTTTTTGGTCTTTTTGAGACAGGGAATTGCTATGCCGTTTAGGCTGGCCTTGAGCTCACTTTGTAGCCCAGGCTGGTCTCAAACTCACAATCTCCTGCCTCAGCCTCCCAATCACTTTGAAACATCTGCCTTTTTAATCTGTGGCTACTGTGGTGTGCAACTGAAATTTCATTTTTTATTTTAATTATTACTATTTAGGATGAGAACCTTTTTTGCCTTTTTGCCATTTGGATATTATCCCATGTAAAGCTTCTTTTATGAAAATAAATTCAAATTTCCTTGCTCATTTTTTTTCTATGGAGTTGGCTTTCTTTTCTTAAGTATTTGTTGCATATTATATGATAGGATGTTTATGTATTCTGAATATAAATATCTTTGTTGAATTTTTTAATGTCTTTAAGTTTGTGGGTTAACTTTTCATAATGTCTTTTTTTTCAAGGTAGTGAAGACAATGTATTTAAAAGTTTTTAACTTGTACATGTTTTGATATATCATGAATACATTCATGGTGAGTATTCAGTAAATTTGTTTTTTTTTGTACCAGAAATTGAACTCATGACCTTGTACTTGCCAGGTAGGTGCTGTGCTGCTAATCTATGTCCCAGCCCCTGTGGCAGGGATTTGGTCCATAACCATGTCACCTATTACATGCTTTTACTTCCCCCTGACAATTTTTTAACAGTATCTCCTGGTGAATAAGTTCTAAAACTTTAATTTATCCAATGTTGTTTTTGATTACCACTATTTCCAGTTTAAGAAAAACCTTGCTTACTCCAAGGTCAGACAGATGCTCTAAAAAGTGAGTTGACAGAAGATGGCCTGTAAGCCACATTCAGCAGCCAGCTGTTTTTTGTAAAATAAAGTTTTATAGGAGCACAGACAGGCTCGCTCACTCACATATTGCCTATGACTTGCTTCTGTGCTACCACGGCAGAAAGTTAATCAGCATCAACTACACAAGCTGCAAAGACCAAAATACTACTTAGTCCTTAAGAAAAGTTTGCCAGGCCAGATTCCAGAAGGGTTATTTTAACTTTTACATTTGGATCTGCAATTCACCTAAAACAGATTTTGGTGTGTGTTCTGATGGTACTAAAGATTTATCCTTTTTCACAAAGGCTATGCCATTGCTTCTGTAGCTTTTATTTGGAAAACAATCCTTTTCCCTTACGCCACAATACTACTTTGTCATAAATATGGCAACCATCATGTGCGGATCTGTGGCTAGGCAGGGCTTGCTATTCTGTGTTAATGATTTACTGCTCTCTATCCTTCTGCCAAGACTGTACTGTCTTAAATGCTACTGCCTCACAACAGGCTTTATCTGAGGTATGTAAATCCACCAGAAAACTCGGGCTCTTCTTAGTCCTTTGGGCTTCCATATAAATTTTAGAAAGTTAATTGTCAAGTTTTCCAAATATCTTAATTGTTAGGGGAACAGGATAATTGCATTCCATTTTTTTTTAAATATATATATTTTCAGCTATTAAGAGTTCTCCACAGTAAATCATGATGTAAAATTTTAAAGATTTAGATAGTGAACAGTATCTCTAACATGTTACTTTTATTTGTATATTTATTATTTTGTTTTATAAAGCATAACACCAATAAGATAAAATCTAGATGATCTGTGACACTGTTATAAAAGGTATTTTTGTGAACTGAGTTCAATTTTAAGATTTCCTGTTAAAAATCCTTAAAGTAACCATTGAAATTTTAGTGCATAAGAATACCAATATTATCCTTCTGCTAAAGGTGAGCTTCCTAGGTAGCTTCAAAGGTCGGAGGAAGAGTCCCCCTGAACATTTCTCATTGGAAGAGTCCCCCTGAACATTTCTCATTGGGTCCATACTGAGGAGAAATCCTTGTTTGTTTTTTTCTGAAAGCTGCACTTTGGTGAGGTCTACTTTAAAAGCAATAATGTCTTCTAGCCTAACAGGCAGCAGTTGGCAGGTTAATAGAGTACAGATACTTTACTCCTTCTCCATAAATCTAGTGAAGTTTAGTGGTGCTTTTAGTTGACATTATCTAACACATTAGAAGCATACTATTTTTTTCTACTTGTGGCATTATGTAATTCTAACAAGCAAGAGGCAGGACAGGAATTGCCAATATCCTAAGTAAACACTTGCTGAAATTGGCAAAATACCTGTATTTTTTTTTTCACTTGTATTTTGCTTTTATTTTTGAGACAGGGCCTTGAGCTATCTCAGGCTGGCCTTGAGCTTTCAGTATAGCCCAAGCTGGCCTTAAAGTCACTATCCTCCTGTCTCAGCCTTCAAAGTGGCAGGAATACAGGCACGCAACATCACACCTAGAGATGCCTATGTTTTCACAGAAACAATTTTCAGTTCTACAAAGACATTTGTTTATAAGAAAAACCTTTGCTACTTAGCATATAAAATCATGTGACTGTTTACAATTATGTACAAATATTATAAAATGGTGTCCAATTGCTAAAATGAGTGATGTAGTCTTTTAAATAATTAGCTTTAATACTTTCCTCATTGTACTTTGTCATAATATAGATTATTACAGGCTCCCTTCATGGTTCACTGGAATTTTAGGTGTACATTAGAATTGTATGTATGATCTTTTGCATTAATCTATTATCTGTAGTGAATATTTGAAGAGGTCAACATTTTTAAAAACTATAGATGTAGCAGAGAAACGCTATCTCAAGATACAGAACTCACTAATGTAGCGCAAACTCACATAGCATAATATATTTCACAAAATAGTAGAGATCCCCACTTAGTGAAAACTCTGCATCATAAAAATGCAAGTTCTTATTCTAAGGACAAAGATCTTCACATTTTGGAGTTACAGATCACTTTAGAATTTGCGGTAAAATGTGATCTACCGCCCCAGAAAAAATACACGAAACCATATTTTTTCACATAATGATTTAGGAATTTTTTGGCACATAATAATTTATTATATTATTATATTATAATTTATTATTTTTGCATATAATTTTGCACATCGTTATTTTTTGCAATAATAATTTTGTGCCCTACCCGGTGAGTACTCCAACCATACATAGATACTACCCTCTACTCTGTATCCTTCTCACCTGCTTCTCCTCTCTCAGGACTATTATAAATTTGCGATCAAAATTATATGCCTTATTTTAGCAAAGTCTGAAAAACAAGTTCTTATGAATAAATTGCTTTTCCTCAAGTGACTTTTACTGCATGTATTTAAAGTGCATAACATGACGTTCTGATATACACAAGAATAGTGAAATGGCTACCGTCTCACATAATTACTGTGTGAAAAGAATCTACATATGAAAATGTGTTTAGTCAGGGATATAGCTCAGCAGCACAAGCACGTGCCTGGCAAGTACAAGGTCCTGAGTTCAATTTCCAGCACCAAAAAAAACATGAAGATGCATCTACCATTCTAATACTGATCAAAACTACAATGAGCTGTCACGTCACACGCACTAGGACGGCTATCACATAAAAGTAAAGAAATAACAATGTTGGCAAGAGCGTGGATAACCATGTTGGCGAGACTATAGAAGCCCTTTAACAATCAATGAAAAATGCTTTGGTTTCCTAGCAGATTGCATAGTTTCCCATTCTTCAAGCCCTTTATTAAAGTATACTATATTCAAAGTCAAAATGTATTCATTGTTGCTGTCTTGAATGAGAATAAATGAACAGCTCATCTTCTGTGACCATGAATGGCTGCTCATGTTCTAAGATCTGCTTCTGTGCCCATCATTCCTGTTCCAGTTCACGCTAATACGGCATGAAACCAGGGAAGCCTTTTCCCCTCTCCTCTCTCTCACTCTTCCAGGAAGTTTTCTACTCCTGCACCCATTCCCCCGATGGTATGTAAGGACGCCTTTCCACACATCCCTTTATACCACTCTTTCACTATAACCGCTTCTCCATTTCCATGTCTAGAGGCCTGAAGAGAAATCACGTCATTTACATGTGTGACTCTTGATGTAGTACTGACATTAGGCATCAATAACTATTCATGGATGAATAAATGAACAGAAGAATCTTTCCTGGAGTGGCATTTTGTTTTGATAAAGCTCCTTTATGGGCTAATATTATTAATTTTGTCTGCATACAAAATAGAGGTTTCAAGTACCTGTGTTTAGTCTGTCTGCTTGTCCTACAATATTCTTTGGAAGTATTAAGTGAACCTTAACAATAGCCAAGCAATTATAATACCTAAAAGCACATGGAATATAGTGTCCTGAAAAAGGAAATTGACCCATGTATATAAATAATGATTCCTTCTACTTGAAACAATTATTAACTTCATAAAGAATGTTGCTGACTTACAAGTAATTCCGATTATCTTAGTCTATTTCTGAAAATAAAACCTCTTGTTTTGCAGATTATATTTAGTGTACTGTATTTTATTCCTTTTACAGGGGATAATCAGCATTCTTTATTTCCTTCAGATCCTTGAAGTAAATCTACTTGCCAGGCCATCCGTGAAGTTTCTCATAGTCCTCTACTGATAACTAAAGTTCTATTGACGTTTCAACAGGACTCTCCCCCCAAATTCTCATGCACTCAGAGATGAGGCTGCTAGAAGTTGGATCATGGGACACCGTAGTCACTGGTGGATTCAATCCCCAGTGAGTTTAGCAGTTGTTGAGAAGTAGGATGTGGTAAAAGCCATGTCACTGGAGTCCTAATCAGGAAAGCTGCGTCCTCCCAGGCTCCTGCCTTTGGGGGCCATGACACAAGAGGCTTCCGTCCACCCAGACCTTTCCTCCGTGCTCTTTCTCCTAGCAGCCAGCCAGCTAGCTACAGACTGAGTCCTCTAAACACCATGTGTCAAAATAAACCTGTCTCACTTTAAAATGTGGGAGTTAGCATAGGATTGTGTCTCAGTGTAGAAGTGACTAAGACAAGGTCCTTAGCAGAAAGGCAAAACAGGTGCTAAGTCTCCAGGTACCCCCTGAGTCAGCACTCTGTCTCCACAGCTCAGTCTGCTTACCCTCTGCTTCTTTTCTCATTTCTTTCACTTTTGATTACTGATAACAACACGGTATCTCCTGGTGTATGGACCAACAGTTTCAGAATTTACTCTTCCCTACAGGAACTTGAAGTCAAGCGAACCATTACAATTCATTTTTAAACCCTGTCCCTCATTTGATTTTTCTCACCCTGCTGCCTGAGATGGTACGAAGAAGGCATCCCTGCTGTTGCCTCCCTTTGCAGATTTACAAGGCTCGCTGAATGTGGGTTTTAAAACTCGGATCTCCTCTAGGTAAGACGTCTCCAGGAGAGTGTGAAAGAGTGTAGAGCACCTGTCAGCTCAGTGCCTAAAAATAGATTTTATATAATCTGGCTGATTTCCCACTTCAATCAAATTAACAGCTGTGGAGTTCTTTGCCTCTCGAAAGGATGTTGAACCTTTTGTTCTAATTTGCCATCTTGAAATCAACTCAGAAAAATACATTCTCTTTAACATCTTGTCCCTTGTACAAATTATTTTCAAAGTTATGACAAGGAATTTCTGAAGGCATACAATCGTATTGTAGTGGGATTTTTCCTCCCATATAGGATGAATACTAAGCAATTTGCAGAACAATGTCTAGAACATACAGCCATGTAATGGTTCTGCATATTTCTTTCAGAAATTCTCAGCAATCAGGTCAATGGTTCTCAACCCTGGCTGCACAAAGAATTAGATGGGGAAATTTAAAAAACATCACCTTCAGGTTGTCTTCCAGAGATTCTGGCTTAATAGGTTATGGGTGGAATTTACACATTGGCATCTTGTTTAAAGCTTCTCCCGTGATTCATAAAATTGAAAAATAACACATAACTCATCACATTGTCCAATAGCTTTTAAGTCTATCATTGTATTAAACAACCCAAACAAAACTTTTGTGCTTCCACTATGTTCATAGCGTTAAATATAACCTCAGTCACTATATTCTCATGCTACTTTCTTTGAAAAGATGAACAAAATCAAGAATGTATGCATTTACTCTCTACTTGTGGATTCATGTGACACAGTACTTTGCCATTATTTAATTCTGTTTTACAAGTTAACTAGAGGTTTATCCTTTTGTTACGGCTTTTATCTAGATGCCTCCCCAAAACCTCAAGGGGTCATAGGTGGGACTTTGAGAAGGAGCTGGATCTAGCGTTTGTGCTGCTGGGATCAATCATGTGATACTGGGACTGATTCATGGGTCCACGCTGGGTTAGGGTGTGAGTGCTACCTGTCCTAAGGGTGGGGCAGGCTAGGAAAGCCATGAGGGACAGAAAGGGCTGTGGTTGTGGCTTGCTGCTTGCTGTTTACTGCTGCTGCTTGTCTTCTGCAACTCCCTCTGCTGCGCCACCCTGCCTTGGAGCCAGCCGACCATGGACTGAAACCTACAAACTGTGAACCAAGTAAAGCTTTCCTCCTTTCACTCTGGCTGTATGGTATCTTGTCTCAGCAATGAGAAAAGCCACTAAGACCCCTTTCATGATTACTGTGTGAGTGGAAAGAAGAAAAGGAAGATTCTGCTAGAGAATATCTGAGGAGTTCTGGACTAGTAACAGGGACAAGGAAATGGGCTATTTGGGGAGTGATTCTTTTCCACATAATGAGATGCTCCTCTCTTCTCCAAGGATTGGAGTGCAACACACACACACACACACACACACACACACACACACA
>PVLD010012876.1:0-24521 GCA_004027595.1 Dinomys branickii | reverse complement strand
TGGTAGCAGCCATTTATCTTTCTGTACCAGAATGATCACATCAGACAACAAGGCTTCTCGAAAAGAAAAATAACAATTAAAAAAAAAACAAACCAGCCCAGCTCCTGCCCCAATTCCTTTCTCACCTGCAGAGCAATTTTTAAAAAGATGCTGTTCAGCAGTTATCTCCTTCTCACCTCCTTCCCTCCCCCGTCATTCTCCTTGGACTTTCCTGCCCTCCCCCTCAAGAAGGTTCTCCATCGCTGGCTGCCTCAACCCTAAACTCAGTCAGTCCCAGCACTGGTCTCTCTGTGTCCAACCCTTGCAGGGCTCAAACCCTGCTGGTCATGCGTCTTTCTAGCCGCCCCTCTCCTCTCGGTGACCGTGCACTCCACTCGCCCCCCTCCTGTTGCCCCCGATTTACTGCTCTGCCCCTCTCCTTGTGGTGGATAACATTTTCACTGAGATATCATTAATAAATCCCTACATTTACCCCTTTCCAATGAGCAGTTAAATGCTTTATGAGATATTCAGCATAGTGCAAACATCACTAAGGTCCACTTTAGAACATTTGCATCACCCCAAGAGAAATCCTGGCCTTTCAGCAAAGACTCCTCTTTCCTCTCAGCCACCCCCTGCCACTGCTCTGGGCAAACATTTACCTGCCTTCTCTATCTACAGATTTGCTTCTTTGGGATATTTCAGATAAAACTGGAGTCAGACAACCTGTGACTTAGAATATTTTGAAGATTCGTCCATGCTACAGCAAAGAGTAGTGCTTCATTCCTTTTTATTGGTAAATACTATATGGTACATTTACTGACCCGCTGCATCCTTGCATGGGCATTTGTGTTGTTTCCACTCTTTTGGCTCTTATGAAAAACGCTCATGTAAGCATGTATGCTCAAGTTTTAATGTGGACATACTTCATGTGTTTTCATTAATCATATTAATGATTAATGATTAATCATATTAATCAGAGGGGAATTTTACAGTAGCACCACATTTAAGGAGACTTAAAAAGCTGCAAGATTAATTTCCAATGTTACTGCAGCATTTTATGTCCCCACCAGTAGGTAGAAGGATTCCAGATTCCCCTTGTCCTCTCCAATGCTTGTTGTCATCTGTCTTTTAATATTTTAACAGTCCTATTGGGATCAAGCGGCATTGTAATGTAGGTTTTGTTTACCTTCCATTAGTATCTGGCAATGTAACATTTTCATGTAATTATTAGTTACAATATCTAACAGTATTAGCAATTAAGGAAATACTTTCTCTCTTTTGGAGAAATGTCTACTCTGACATTTTACTTGCCTTTCAAGTTGGACTGTCCTTTCACTGTGGAATTGTAAGAATATTTTATAAATTCTGCTTAGTAGACTGTTACCAGATACATGCTTTCCAAATACTTTTTGCCTCACACTGTAGCTTCTTTCACTTTCCAGATGGTGTCTTTTAAGCATATATGTTTATCATTTTTATAAAATCCAATTTAACCATCTTTTTTTCTATTACTTATGTTTATGGTGTCAAAACTTAAGACTATTTTTCACCAAATCCATGGTAGTAGTTATTTAACTCTGTATTTTAGGAGTATAATAACTTTAGCTTTTACATCTAGGTCTTGATGCATTTTGAGTTCATGTTTTTATGTTGTATGAGGTAAGGGTCTAGGTTCATTCTGTGGCATATGGCTACCTAGCTGTCCTAATGTCATCCTCCGACATCATTCTCTCCTGATTTTAAATGCCCATTTCATATCAGCATGCTCCTTTGCATGTCTACTGGCCATCTCGAATTTAACAGCAGAAAAGAACTCACGACATCTCTTCTATAGATACAACCTGTTCCTTCTCAAATCTTTCCCAATTCTGGAAATGAGACAATTATCCATTTAATTGTTGAAGTCAATAATTTATCCTTGATTGTTTTCTTCCCCTGATTGAACAGCAGGTTATTTCATCTCAGTATTCAAAACACATCCTAAACACATACACCTCATCTCATGTTCTCTACCTACTTTCACTTTTTAAGTGATTTCTTTCAGCGGCTTTAAATCCCACCTGTATGATCCACAGTGATACCTCTAGTTTCATCTTTTACCCTAAACACCAACTTTACATATGCAGTTGTTTACTGGACAACTCCTCTTGAGTATGTAAGAGGTATCTTATATTCAATATATCCAAAGGCAGACATTTAATTTTCAACTCTTCCTTACCACCCCTGACATATCATCGTTTCTGTCTTGGTTACTTTTCTTTCATTGCTGTGACAAAATACCCAACATCCAAAATGAAGGAAGGAAAGGTTTATGTCGCTTACAGTTTGTGGAGGTTTCAGTCCATACTTGGCAGGCTCAGAGGCAGAGTGGCACACGGCAGAGGGTAAACTGTTCATGGCAGCAGAGCACAGCAAAACAACCAGCAAAAGGGAGGAATGGCTGCAAGCAGCCTCTTTCCTTCCCTTACATTGTAAACAGGCTACCTCCACCCAGGGGGCGTGGAGCTCTCACACAGTCTCCATGTCCTCCTCTTGCACAGGCTCAGGATATGTACAAAGTAAGCACCCTGGCTTCCTGCGGAGTCACTTAGCCAAACCTCTACACTCCCCAAGTTGACAAAATGTATCAACCCATAACACTTTCCCACTTCCATTTTCAGGATAAGCCACCTCTATTTGATTTATTCAAGACAAAAATCTTTGAAACCTTCTTGGATCCTTACTCTCACACTCAATATCCAGTTCTTTATCAAATCCTATAGGTTCTACCTCCAAATTCTGCTCAGAGCATGGCTACTTCTTACCTCTTCCATGGCTACCAGTCTAGGCCACTGCATCATCACCTCTCAGATGCCACCCCAACAGTCTTCAAGTGGGTCCTTCTGCTTCCCATTAGTCATAGATACCTATTTTCATACAGCAGCCAGAGTGATTCTTTTTAAAATATGGAACAGATCAAGTCACTTCCCATCTAAAACTCTTCAATGGCTTTTCATAAAATTTAAAACAAAAATTCAAAATCTTTATCATGGCCTACCTCACCCTGCATGATCTGGTTCCAATTTGACCTCCAGACCACCGTGTTTGTTCCTTACATCTCCTAAAGCTATGCTGCAAACATCAGCCTGTCAGGGGACTTCTTTTTTTTTTTTTTTTTTTTTTTTCCGGTACCGGGGATCAAACTCAGGGCCTTAGTGCTTAGCGGGCAAGCACTTACACCACTGAGCTATACCTCCAGCCCCTGTCAGGGGACTTCTTCACATCCCTGAGTACTTGTTCCTCCAGACAACTACAACCTTACTGCCTCACTTAGGTCTGACCAGAGGGTTTCCTTGAGCAGCCTTTCTGAAAGTAGCTTTGTCACTCTTCTTTCTCCTTGATCGTGTTTGTCCTTCACTGAATAGATGCTACATACTTGCAAGTTGTTTGCTTTTGATTCTTGCTGCATGTCTAGAAGCAAAAACAAATTTTGGCCCATAGACCATTAATAAATATTTGTCAGAAGAATGAATGAAAAAATTGATATCTTTATTACTAACAGCCTACTCAAGCAACTATGGTCTCTTGCCTGAATTCAATAATCTCAATACTTTTTCCAGTTTCCTCTTGTGCCCCCAATAATCTGATCTCCACAGGATAGACAGCATTATGATACCCAGTGGCAACTAATCATGCGTATGACACAACCCAGACTCCCTACCTGTGGCATAGGAAGGATGGCGTAACCTGCTTCCTGCATCTCTACCCAGGTCTTGGTTCATGCTTACCCCTGACCATTGCATTCCAGCAACACTGACCCTTGGGTACCTCGAGTTCACTCTTACATTAGGATTCTTTTTTTTCCTAGCTGGTCTTTCCTCACGGAATATTTTTACCGCAGTTTTCACAGGATTAGTTTATTTTTGTTGGGGAAACTTACACTTAAACATGACCTTACTAGAAGAGAATTTCCTAGATCCCTGGTGTAGACACCAGTCATTATGACTCATGATGCTGTTCTGTTTCTCTGCACAGCCCTTATCTTGGGCTGTTACTCCTCCCATGTGTGAAGGGTTGATTGTCTGCATCCCTGATCCCCCACCCTCCCCAATACACAATAGAACAGTCTCCAAGGGGTCAGGGACTGTGCTTTCCTTATTTAGAACAGGACTCCTAGCACTTTCCATAGTCGTGGGCATGTAAATAGCTTAATATTTATTCACCACATCGAATAGTTTATCATCTTTCACCTTATCTGATCACAAACACCAATTTTTGGCTAGACGGCTACAGAAGCTATTCTGATAAAATTTCATGGAGTTTCTCTTTGTTGTTTTTTTTTTTGGTCACTCTAAATGAGCACAAATTTTAATTGGGCCTAATTTTTCCATTAGACTAACAGAGTATTTCCTCGTGATTAGAACTCACATGTTGTCAGTCTCAGTGTTCTGAGTAGGACTTTGGATGCTATTGCCTTTCTAGTGAGCTGGCTTACTCAGATGTTTTCTCTTCCTATTATCAAGATCGTGAACCTAACACCTCACACTAAGTGGCCTTATAATAACTTAGAGTATGTAGTCATTTTATAAAAAAACAGCTCTGAACTTGCTCAGAAAACTTATTTTCATTAGTGCTGTTTACTGAGATGTGAACAAAAGAGATGACATAACTTTCCCTAGGGCACAGAACAAGGACATGGCAGAGCCAGAATTCAGGTCAGTTTTTTTCACCCCCAAATGTCTTATTCGTTCCACACTAGCACGTGGTCATTAAAAGGACTACCGTACTTGGAAACCAGCGAACACTGAAACTGTCTTCTATGAATATTCCTGCCGCACTGTAATTAGGATGCCGTGGAATGGAAAGAATACATACAAGCTGCAGCCTTCTTTGGGGTAGACATTACAGTAGACCTTGACTTGAAATGAACACCTTTCCTCTGACAGCGAGATTTCTTTCAGTACTAAGGTGATAGAATTGCAGTACTTCACACTGCTAGCATTCAAATACGAACACTCTTAACAGGTGACAATGAGGGTCAACGAACATGACCTATAACTGACACTGTATTGCATTTACTTAAAGGAAAGATCTACTGAGAAACACTGGAAATTTGCAAACTTTTGGGAAAGAATATGACAGGAGATGAGTATATGTGTGGGAGAAAGACGAAAAATAGGTTCTTGAACCTGTAATTTTAACTCCCACGCTGTTTCTTTCAAATGTCTACACAGATAGTGTTTATAATAACTCATCCCTTCAAGGCCAACACATCTTGACTGTGAGGCTACTAAGCCTGTTTAAAAAATAATTAATATAAAGTTTATTAATACTATTCCCTGTACTGTGGAAGTGACATGCCCAGGGCTTAGGGCATGAGGACTCTTAAAAAAAGATATATAATTACATAAAAGTGAATTTTTATGTTTATAATAAGTAAAGAATATATTACGTTGTTCACAGTTTAGGATAAACTACATTTCCCACTTATGGAACAGCTTTTTATTGTTATAGAAAAAAATATGATTTAGGACAATAGGTTAACACATAACTGCATAGGTTTTGTGTGTGTTTTTATTTCAAACACCACTAAAATTGTTCAGTTCTGCCCAATTAACTTTCATATCTTGGGCAGATGACACTAAATATTTAAATTAGATTTAAACTGCAATAGAGCACTTGAGAAGAAAACAAACTAGGCTAGTAAAAATGGATGAATGTAATATACTTAAGTAATTCGTAAAACAGCCAGTAGTGTTATTCAAAGACAGTAGTAGCAAAGCATGTGTATTATCACACATTTAATCGTGACATTGTGTCATCCTCTTAGGTGAGTAGAGTGTGTTTATTGTAGAACCTAGGAAATACTGCCCAACTTCAGATGTTTTTCTAAATTAACTTTCTGGTAGATGACGATAGTATTAGTTTTTTTATCAGAGCACACCACTTTTTCTGATTATTTTCAAAATTCTTCAGTGTTAAGCCTTGTTTGATTATTATGAATGCTGATGCCTGAATAAAAAAATACTCCATAAAATCTCATAAACTGTAAAGGATCCACATTAAAATATCTATTTTAGCTGGCTGTGGTGGGACATGCCTATAATACCAGCTTGCTGAGAGGCAAAGACAGGCGGGATCACAAATTCTGACCCATCAGTACTAAACTCACCAGTACTAAAAGAAAAACTGAAACACACCCAGACTAGTTGGTGGCAAAGCTGATTTTTAAACACAGTTCTAAGTAATTTCAAGACCTATGCTTTCTACACTGTGCTTCCCCTCCTCAGCTTCCTGGAATTGCTCTCAAAAACCCAGGCACCAATAATCTTTCAATCGTAAATGATAATAACCAAACAAAGGAAGCACTATTTTCCCGTTGTGATATCTTCCCCTTTTGTTTCCCAGTGTGGACGATTCAGGTTGGCAGGCTTGCCCTACTAGCGTTTCCTTGGTTAACAGTGAGGTCTCCTGCAGCTAGGAGGGACCAGGGAAATGTCTGTTGGAATGCAGCTGACTCAGCCCTACTGAGGAGGGAGAGAGAGAGAGAGAGAGAGAGAGAGAGTGTGTGTGTGTCTGTCTTTCACAGCTTTCCCTGCACAGCCCTTGTGGTCTTCATGACAGAAGAAAGTCAGGCATTTTTAGCTCCTGACCCTGGAACTCAAAGATATGATCTGGGAATCTTGATGACTTTTGCTGATAGAAGCTTGTCTTTAGCCACTGCTACTGATAATTGAGAATAAGCATACATAAGATGTAGTTCTAGGGTGTATTTTGTGAGCTGTGATATTTCAGGGTTATTCTCAATCTTTACTTATAAATGTAAATACTGATACATTTACTGCAAAATACCTTTCAGAAATATGGGTTAAATAATGCTAACCACATGAGGAAATGAAATGACTCATGAAGCATAATTATATTATTTTGTGATTATAGAATAATTATAAAAATTATGGCTTTATACTCCCTTACATTTACAATTATTAAATCCAATTTATATGGAAGGATTTTTGTAGGTTACATAATTGACCATGAACATATATTAATAGGTATTTATAGTGTGGTTTAGACAACATAGAGAGAAAACAAAAGAAGAAATAATGAAACAAAAAATAAAGGTATCAAATTTAAATAGCTGTTAATTAGTCATTAAATTAGCTGTAATATTTATATTGGAACTTGTGTTGAAAATACTTTTATAATTTTGCCTTATTCTTTTGTAATATGAAAATTTTTACATTAGTCTTATTCCCATATAAAAGGATAACTGTGTAACTACTTAAAATTATAAGTAGTTCAACAAAATATTTTTCCAAAACGTGATAAAATTCTGAGACAAAAACAAATTGACCTTTCTTAACTCTGTATGCTTTGAAGTTTTCACATTCCATTTAAAAGTGAAGAAAGTAAGATTGCTCAGGCGTTAACTTTACAATGCAAAATTCCAGGCTGATCTTAGATGTTTTTATTCTTCTCAACTCCACAGAATTGTCAAATATATACAAGACCGGCACATCCCACGGTGAGAAAATATAAATAAGGGAGATAAATATGTGGGACTGATAATATTAAAAACTAAAAAATTAGTTATAAACTAACACAAACTCAAAGTATAAGCACAGAATGTGTAGCCAAAGTGGCACTTATTTCTTTTTTCTACAAAGCTTTGCTGGTGAAAATTTTGAATTAAACACAGAGAATGCTTCCCCCTCCCCCCACCCCCACACACATGAGACAGGCAGCCCAGAGAAGCAGGTGCCTTCAGCTTTTGGCTTGCCAGATTTCACATTATAGAAAATGGTTTGGAGTCATTTGACCAATAACTGGTGAAAAATAATATCCACCCCTTCTAACCCAGAGGGTTTCCATGGGAATCCTGTCTATGTTAGCTTTGGCAGAACTCGTGGTTATTTTTAGAGGATTTGAAAGCAACTAAGACTGCCTTTCACTTTTATTCCAAAGCTGAACTGTATCTACGTTTATCAACCCTTTCACCCTACACACACAGTGCGCACACCCACATACTTCTGCAAAGCCAACTGTCTTCAGCTTTAACTTGGGTGCTGTTCAAAATCAAAAGCCAAGTTGCTGGGTCTTTTCCCACATTGTTCAGGTGCTGACAAGCCTGTCTTTTTAATTAGCTCTAATTGCTCTTAAAGCTTTACCCAGGAGACCTTGCTGCACTATTGGACCTAAATCTGGAATACTAATGCTTCTCTTCCACCGACAGTCTTTCCTGGTACAGCATGAATTGTAGGACTTGGTTTATTATTAAAAGTTTCCAAGTATAGACAAAGTCCAACAGCCGCACTTCCTCAACGTGAAGAGCAGGTCTGTCATCCAGAGGGGTCTTCTTCCTCTACTCTATTACATTATTTGCTCCAAGGTGCTCTGGTTAACCTGTAGCAGAAGTGCTGGGTTGTTCAAAAATGCTCTTCCATAATAGCTGCGGTTTTTCTTTCCCTCATTCTTTCAGTAAGGTCTATTTTATTTGCACATCTTACCTACTTTCTTACCTTTCCCTCCCACTATACCGTTAAGTCTCATTCTAAAAAAAAAAAAAAAAAAACGATGAAAATATGTGTATGTAAAAGTTGTGATGCTTTATCCTGTATATTATACTTCTTTAGTTGTTTAATATGACTATAAAACAGTCAAAATCACTTTTTAGTAATACTGAATACTATCTGTGGAATGTTTAGCTAGTCGGTTTACGTGGGGAGCAGCTATTTCTGGAGAATTGCTTCACTGAGGGGATCAACTATATTTTCATCTAAATCATATTTTGAATATAAAAGGGCCATAAACTGGTAGTGTATTGTGTTAACTGAGAGGCAGGATTATTTACTCATAGTGGTACAGTTCTCCACTTAGGTACAAGTAAAATCTGGTCAATGTTTGTACAAGAAGCAATTATTATAGAATGTCCTGTTATATGATCATTATTTTGTTGGGAACCAAATAAAAGCAGAAAGAGATTGTTATAGTATGAACCTGAACTTACTTGTAGTCCTCCGTTCAATTTAGCCAAAATGGACATGAACTGATTGTTTTTTTCTTCTGCCATAACAATTTTCTGCCTATACCTGGCTGAGACAGGAAACCTAGTTTGCTAAGTTTTATGTATTTTGACCTAAAACAGCTCCAAACATTTATATATCAGAATATTTGCAACTAGACCTCACTGCTTCGTATGTCCAGAGAAGAGTTGGCAAGCGTTATGAAGGAAGTCATTTATCTCCTCAGACTCTGCATGCTATGTAACTTTGGCCACTGCATGGTGGTGGCTGCGGCTAGAGGACCAGGTTTCTAAAATAATAAGCATCACAAGGTGATTCTAGCCATCTTTTGGTTGTAAGGTGTTTTGCCCAATATAAAGTTCTTGAGAGCCAAAGGTCTTCTTCATCACTTTTGAACTTCTATTCCAAGTGGATTGTACCTCATAATTATTCATATTGAAATTTCTGCCCAGTTTAGTGAGATTAATAATCATTTCTTTGTAATATACCTTTCAGTCCTTTCTCTTATATCTTTGGGTTACAACCAAGTGAAGAAGAGGCCTAATCTGACATTTCTTGTTCTTATAAACTCATAGCTTAAATATTTTTCCAATGAAATTATTGGAAATATAAGCAAAAAAGTGAAAATGCACAACCTAAGTGATTGAGCACATTGAAAAGCAATTTTAGACACTGAATAAATATACAACAAAAAGGAAAACTATAAGTAAATATCCCTGATGATCATAGATGCAAAAATATCCAACAATATAGTAGAAAACTGAACCCAGCACTCTACCAGAAAAATCACACATCACTGTCACAAACTGGTTTCACTTTTTGTATATATGGATCATTCCATATATAGAAAACAATAAATGTAGCACATCACATAAATAGAATTAAGGATAATTATCATCTCAATAGATGCCCAAAAAGGCTTTTGATAAGAGTCAATATCTCTTCATTATAAAATCCCTGAAGGAATTAGATATAGAAGGATCATACCACAGTATAAGAGATCTATACATAATCAACTCATAGCCAACATTGTATTGAATGGGCAAAATTAAAAACATGAACTCTAAGATGAGGAACAAGAAAATTTTGTGTGTATCCAGAAAAATCATATATAGATAAATATCCATATATCTGTACCTATATATCTATATTTAATCTATATCTATATCCAGGCAAGAGAAAGAAATAAAAAGGATACAAATAGTAAATTAACAATCAAATTATCCTTGTTTGCAGATAATAATTCTATGCACAGAAAAACCTAGACTGCACCTACAGACTATTAGAAAGATAAATGAATTCAGGAAAATATCAAGAAACAAAATCTACATAAAATATGACTAGCTCTTCTGCACACCAGTAAGGATACTCAGAAAGAAATCATGAAAGGAATCTCATTGACAATAGTCACAAAAAAGATGTAGGAATAAACCTAGTTAAGAAAGTGACAGATTTCTACAGTGAAAATTACAACTACTGTTAACTTCCTATCACCTCGTCTGAAATTGTGTTTGTTTGTTTTTCGTTGTTGTTTTGTGTGTGTGTATATGTCTTTTTGACACAGGGACTTGCTATGCAGTTCAGGCTGGCCTTATGCTCACTTTGTAGCCCAGGCTGGTCTTGAACTTGCAACGATCCTCCTGACTCATTCTACTCAGTGCTTATTGTTTCTATTGTTTGGGTGTTGTTTTGTCTATGTCTGTTTGTTTGTTAATGTGTTTTCATTCTTTTATGTTTAAAATAAAAATATTTAAAACACTTAAAAGGAAAAAAAGAAAATTACAATACATAAAGTAACAAAAGTGAAAACATTAAAAGGTGAAAAAAAATGCTATGCCTGATAAATACATGAAAAATTGTTCAACACCACTGGGAATTTGAGAAATGCAAATTCAAACAACACTGAGATTCCATCTTCCTCCAGAAAGAATGGCTATGATCAAGAAACCAAGTAACAAATCCTAGCAAGGCTGTGAGGAAAGTGCAATCCTTTTACTTTATGGATGGGAACTGCCATAAGGAAAACCGCTATGGAAGTAAATAAGGAGATTTTTAAAAAACTAAAAACTGAAAGTCCACTCCTCCCACCTCTCCGCCGTTTCAGTATCTTCCCAAAAGAGTTAAAGACATAATATTACAGTGATACACATGTACCCATGTTTACAGCAACACAGTTTCTAATATATAAATCTTGAAAATGGCCTATATGCTCATCAATAGATGAATGGATAAAGAAAATATATTTACACACAATGTAGCACTTCTCTGTCATAAAGAAGGATAAACTTGAGCCATTTGCAGGACAACAGATGCACCTTGAAATCATAATGTTAAGTGAAAAAAATCAGACACACAAGCTAAAATATGACATGATTTCTCTTATAAAAGAAACTCAAATATAAATGAAGAGCAAAATAAATGATAATATGCAAGATAGCTAAGATAACTCAACTACAAATTTCTATTAGTTCATTAAAAGGAACAGTTAGTGCTTCTATTGTTTGATCAATTGTACATCCCTATATCTGGTAATCTGAGCATCTACTTTGAAGATAAAAATAGGCAATGTGGAAACCACTGCTAATTTCCACCACCTTGTTTTGAAATTCTGTATCATTTTTATTTTTTTATTTTCATTAACATAAACATTAACATTAACATAAAAAGTTCATTAACATAAAAAGTTAGAACATGGAAAATAAACAAAACAAATTAATCTAAAATGAACTAAAAAATACTAGGAAACAGAAAAATGGATCATTTGCAAAGAGAAAGGAACCAGGATATGTAAGGAGGGAGAAGGAAGGGGAGGGGAAGGAGATGTAAAAAAGAATTAAAAATGTGTTACATACCAATGCCTCACAATGAATATAATTAATCTGTACCACAAACATGTAATAATAAAATTAGACTTTAAAAAAGTGGGCCTGACTGGAAGACATACTACAGAGACACAGTAATACAAACAGTATGATACTGGCCACCAAAACACCTGCATAGATCAACTGAACAGAAGAGATAACCCCAAAATAAACCCACACATCTGCAGCCAACTAATTCTCAACAAAGAAGCTAGAAACATACACCAGAAGAAGGAGGGACCTTTCACAAACAGTGCAGGGGGAAATGGATATATGCAGAATATTAAAGATTGTTCCTATCATTCATCTTGTACAAAGATCAGCTCAGAATGGACTACAGTTCTTACTACAAGACCTGAGACTTGGAAACTGGTAGAAGAAAACAGGGAAACACTTTAAGATATTGGTAAAGCCTTTATTTTCTGAAATGCAAGCTAAAAACACAAGAAACAAAAGAAAGAAATGGACAGATGAGGTTATATCAAACAAAAAAGGTTCTAAACAGCAGAGAAAACAAATAAGCAAACAGCTTACAGAATGGGAAAATGTCCTTGCCAGCCACTCACCTGGTAGAGAGTTAAGGTTCACAATATATAAGGAACTGAAAACAGCTTACAAGAAAGGAAGTAGTATGATTTTAAAATGAATGGGAAAGTGATCTGGGTGGATATTTCTTTAACAAGAAATACAAATGATCCATAGCCATATGAAAAATGCTTCATAGCATTAACATTCAGGGAAATACATAGCAAAACTATTGTAATAGATTATCTCACCCTGTTATACACTGTTGGTGGGAAATGTAAATTAGTAGGCCTCTAACAAAAACAGTGTGGAGATTTATCAAAAAGCTAAAAATACAGCTATAAAATGATCCAGTATTTTACTCCTCGATATATATCCAAAGGAAATTAAGTCAATGTACAAAACCTGCAGGCCCAAGCAGATGGCAGCACTGTTCACAGTGGCTAAGATACTGAATCAGCATAGATGTCTGTTAACAGATGGATAAAGGAAATATGGTACATATGGACAGTAGAATATTATTCAGCCACAAAGAAGGAAATTGTGTCATCTGCACCAAAATGGATGGAAGCAGAGACAAGTGAAATAAGCCTGTCACAGAAAGGTAACTATGGTATGTTCTTCCTTTTATGTGGAAACCGAAAAAAACTCAACCTTAAAGTAGAAGAGATGTGAGCATGATTACCAGGTACTGGAATAGGTGGCAGGGGGTTACAACAATAGACAGAGAGGTCAATGTACGATGTATGCATATTAGAGCTGCTCAGTGAATCTCATTAATGCGCACACTTCATGCGTATTAATAATAATAAAAAAATATATAAAGTTGCTGTAAATCTCAAGTCTGCTTCTTTGTCTTTATGCTACTTTGACATTTTCCTGATTGGCAGATGACACTGTCAGAGGCTTTTTGCTCTTTCCTAGCTCTCAGTGTAGACCTTTCTTCTCTAATGTCTTGGACTCTGGTTTGATCTAAGGTCTTCTTACATCGTTAAGAGAAAGTTTGTACCTGGCCCCCTCATTCTCTCACGAGCTCTTCCTCAGGTTATGGTACCTGCAGATTTATGACAGTTACTCTTTTTCACATAACTTATTAAAAGCTTCTAATTAAAAAGTCTCAACATCTTGAAAAAGATCTTGAAAAATAACAACGCTAACTCTAAAACAGTATTTCAAAATACACCCAGGTAAACATCAAAAGAGAGGTAATTGCCCCTCCTGGCTGCAGGACAGAACCCTGGTCACTGAATTCCACGGCACCCTTCTGTAGCATCTCAACTGTTGCTCTGGATAGCCTTGGCAGACTCAAAGCGGTTGAGACTAACAGCTATACTTCTACAGTCTGTATCTGGCAAATAGCTATTTTTTTTTATTTGTTTATGCATTCCTGGGATCCAACCCAAGGCCTGATGTATGCTGGGCAAACATTCTCTGAGCTATATCCCTAGCCTGATATTTCTTCAGTCACTCTAACGCAGACACAGAACCCTTCAAATTCCAAAAAAGTTCATTGGTACTACTCTTAACTTCATAATCCTTTTCCTTATTAATATTCTTTTGTTTGTAGAAATGGATTTAATCAAATGTTCTTTTCCTAACTACATTAATTTCTTCAAGGTAGAAAATTCTAAAACGTAAAATACATAAAAGCCTGTAAATGCAGAATGTATATCTTTTCTTAGAAGATGCTCTAAATGCACACTGGTGAGGCAATATGATGTGAGCAGTTCTCTCCTCCAGTTCCTGACATAGCGGAATATACGACTTCACTCACTGCAGCTATGAGTCCATCTGATTCCCATTTTTTCCCGAAGGCTATTCTGTGCATCCACTACATAAAAATCTCAATTTGAACACTGTACAATCTTCCCAGGTTCATTTTCCATTAATCTATATACAATTTAAATTTCTTCACAATATTTGGTCCTAGCATAAAGGAAAGCAAAATTATTTCATCAGCACCAATATTATTTTTACACTTGAAATGGGATGTTGCATTCCACACGTTTGGAAGTCAGCTTTCACTATATGGACTCTTGCCCTGTTCTGATTTCATGATATATAGCAGTTTTGAGACAATTTTGACATTCTGGTGTTTTGTGCACAGTTTAGACTCAAAGGAGTTAAAAATAATGATTGAGGGTTGTCGACTGACTTCTGTCGACCATGCCTAGGTCAGTTATTTGAGTAAATACGAATGAGGAGTGATAGCTGTGTTCCTGGGCGACATGTTCTATAGGCTGGTGATTAACCTTACAAGTATCACGTATGGGAATGAAAACCAGTGTAATGACAGGGATTTGAGCAGATTCCAAGCTTTGCTTTGTCCTCCTATCACCTCCCCACGACTCTCATTTACCGTTAGTGCTTTCTGAGAAAAGATTTTAATGCTCATGCAGAAACAGAACTTTGAGTCATGTTAATCTCTTAAAAAAAAAAAAAAAAAAAAACAAGCCCTACAAGTTCTTACAACGTTGCATACACCCATCCGAGCAATTAACAATTGAGATCATGTTCGATATCATGGGCCTCTAGGCTGCATTTTAAAACACATAAATTGGAGTTTTGCAATGCATGAAGTCATTTCAAATCCAAAATCGGCTAATACTTGTATTTGTTTAAGACAAAAAGAGTTCCACTTACACATAGGCTGTAGAGAGATACAACGATGCTGTCCCCTTAAATAATGATCAAGAGCCAGAAGATACACAAAATGACCCTGATCTGCACCCTTTCCAGGAAGCTAAGGGGCCAGGCAGAAATAAACTAAGCCCTTAAGAGGGGCAAACTCTTCCAAAGCAACAAAGTATTTCATTTGTGGCAAAACATGGGTACATGGGGGGGCCCGCCATACTATTGGATAGGAAAAAGGCAGCTAAATTCTCATCAGTCTTTAAGGGAGTTACGCTGATCCCCAGACTCCTTCCTACTGGACGCTCACCAGAAAGGCTGCAAGGACTCAGGGCAGGGACCCTCCTGTGGCAGGGAAGTGGCTGCTGCTGCAGACAGAAGCCACAGACCTAGACTCTAAGAACATCTCAAGAACATTCTTGAGAGATAATGCTTATGATGCCAGATGGACATTTAGAGCTACACATAGAACAGCACTGAAGATGGCAATAAAAAAAGCTAGGTATAGAAGATGTTTTTCTTACTTTTAATCATTTTAAGGATTAACTGTACAAAGCAAACGTAGCAACAAAGAATCATAAGACTGAAAACGTACATGGGAGTAGAATGGGTGATGACAGTGGGAAGGAGGAAGGAATGGAACTTGTGTTGGAAGGTTCTTACACCAGAGATGAAATGTTATAAAATTATTTCAAGCTAGCCTGTAATAAGTTAAAGATTTATACTTAAACTATAGAATGACTACTAGATTTTTTAAAAACTGAATATTAATAGGTCAAAATAGATGGACTAAACATTCACCGAGATAGCCATATTTTAGGCCATAAAATAGTAACTATGACCAAATTTAAAATATTTGAAATCCTCTAAGGTAGGATTTCTCAAACGTGCCACTACTGACCCCAGGGCCAGATAGCTTTTTGTTCGACGGTGTTTTCCTGTATAATGTAGCATTTTAACAGCACCCTGACCTTTATGCACTAGATGCCCGCAGCAGCAGACCTCCTTCTTCTCTAGATGTTATACAAACTGTGTGTTCAGATATTTCCACATGTTCTTTGAGGGGCACAACTGTCCACAGTTTGTGAATATAAACTACTATAAAATTTTAAAAATTAAAAACAATAATATAGGAAAAAGAAAATACACCATGACCAAGTGAGTTTATTCCAGGATTATAAGGTTGGTTCACTACTCTGTATACTAATGCCAACTGAACTTATATAAAAATCTCAACAGGTATGAAAAAGATATTTGAAAAATTCAGTATCCATCTGTGATTAAAAACCTTTAGCAAACTTGGAGTACAAAGTTTATTTATAAATATCTTCCTTAACCTGAAGAAGGGCAATTAAAACAAAACACCACATTCAATGGCAAAACAAGAATTGCTTTACTTAAGACCAGGGATGTGTAAGTCTGTCTGCTCTTCTTTTCCTACTTAACGTCATGTAGATAGCCTGGCCAATACAAAAACTGCAAAAACAAATACCAACTGTGCATATTAGACAGGAGTACATAAAAGTGTCTTTCAACTATTTGAAGGTCGTGTAGGAATTTTCTAAGAGACACAGTTTTGAAAGACAAAGCTAAGAAAATCAGAAGGCATGTAAGTGGCAGGCCTGGAACTCATAAAACACATTATTTTGTAAAAAAGAAACTCCATCCTGAGTTTCAAAGCAAGTCATACAATACAATAGTGAAAATCAAACACCAAAATTTTCTTTTTTAAACAGATGGGCAAAGTATCTAAAACAAAGCATCACTAAAGAGATACGCCTAGCAAACAACATATGGAAACATGCTGACCATTATTAGGAATTAGAAAAATGAAAATAAAAGTATACTAAAATACCATTGTAGTGCACACCACTACAGTGGCCAAAGTTTTTTAAATTATTACCAGTGGTGGTCAAGATGTTAAATGACTAAAACTCTCATACACTGCTGATAAGGTATAAAATGACAAAACTACTTTGAAAGGTGATTGATGGTTTTTCATAAAGTCAAATATATATTTCCCATGAAGCCATGGATTTTCTCTTCTACATATCCATCCAGTAAAATCCCAACATGATGATCTATCTGAGCATGTTTATACAATTTTATTTCTATTCACCCAAATCAAATATCCATCAATCAGTTAAAGATGAATTATGTTACATCCATAAAATATATTTTTAAAATATGAAAGAATAAATGAAGGACATATGCAATACATTTTTGTCAAAAACATTATGCCAAATGTCCACAGTTTTTGAATATAAACTACTATATAACAAAAAACCATACAACAAAATCCAGTTACAACCTATGTACAGTATAATTAAATTTCTGTGACATTCTTGGAAAAGGTAAAACTCTATGGCCAGAAATCAAATATACAATTCCAGAATGGAGGACTGGGGCTAAGGAATACAGGAATCTTGAGGTTGATAGAAATATTCCATAATTTAATTATAATGTTTTTTTCATAACTCTACAGGTCATTTTAAAGCTTCTTAGCAAGTAAAAATATTGAATTAATTTTAATTGTTAGACTTATTACTAGCATTCCAACAAAGGGTTCACATTGTTTTCACATTTCTGTAGAAAGTATTCACCTGTAATGACTCATCCATGCCTTCCCATCCTTCACCAGTAAGCATATCCACTGGGCCCTGTGTCTAATAAATCCAGGTATTCAATTGCATATTATCAATACTTGTGAAAAACCAGAAGTGCAGTGTTATAGGTTATTAGAACAGAAGTAGAGCTTTGTAAGAACTCAGTCTGATCTTCCTTTACCTGTCCTGGCTGTCCTAGTTTGTCACTACAAACTTTGGGACTTAGGTGGGTGAGGAGGGTGTGGGATCCTGTTTGTGTAATGGACTGAGATTCAGCAGAAGAGATGTGGACTCTGAAGATAAGCTCCCTTTCAAAGGGCAGGGGAGTAGCTAAAGCAAAATTATCCTAAGACCATGACTTTTCTTTCCAAGTCTGCCTGTCTTGAAACACAGTTATTATCTTTTTGAAAGTAAAATCTTTCCTAGCCTATTTTCTTTGCCTGAAACCCTCTCCTCTGCATTAACTGTTAACACCTACTGGTCTTCAGGTAGTAGCCTAAATATCTGAGACCCTTCTTGCTGCACTGGGGATCAGGTTTCTCCTCTTACATACTATCACCTCATCTTTATAATGTCTTGTTGCATTTAGCATGATTGTAGTAAAAAATTAATTTGTGATTACTGTTTTGTATCTGTCTCCCAACTCAAATATCTGAAAGAAAAAGATTAATGACTTTCGTGGTGGCTAGTCTATGCCCTCCATCTTATTTTGTCTTGTTCAAGACAGGTGCTCAACAAAAGTTTGAGTTTTCACTGGACGCTATGCAAAGACACTTTAAACCTCATGTGAAGCAAGAGACTGTGGCAAAACACCAGAATGAACAAAAGCAAAAGAAGCTTGAATCCCAGCACCATCATTGACTTGCTAACAATTTGCTGAAATTCATATTCAAATTCATTTTTTTATATTTCAAAATCATTCATTGGATGACGATTTGGGAACACAAATCTTTTTTTTTTTTTTTTGGTACTGGGGATCGAACTCAGGACCCTGCGCTTGCTAGGCAAGTGCTTGTTCCACTGAGCTATATCCCCAGCCCCAAGGGAACACAAATCTTTGTAGCAAGTAAGAAACTGCATTACATTTTAAACATTTATTAACATCATTCAAACATTGACAATGGGTATACAAATTTGTTACCCATTACACAAATTATTGTAATCATAATCACAATTTGTAATCATCACACAAAATGCAAGTAAATGAACTTTATGTACTTTTTAAAAAAAATCTAATGATATAGAACGAGTGAAGGTATCTAATGTGTCTTATATTGGGCTTCACACATGGTAGGTATCTAATAACTACAGAATCTGTCCATTACTTTTTGTACTAAGCAAAAGTGACAGGTATCCCCATCCTAGTTAGACTTCAATTTAAGAGATTTTCCTTCAGAAAGCTAGTCAATGGCAAAATAGGTATCTATGATTCCAAAACTAATTACTAAGGTGAACTGTACAAAACTCATGCCAGTGTTGGACTACCGTTAATTCTCCCTAATAACAATTCCAAGTAGCTCATTTCATCTGACAAGTTATGCATGTGTATATTTATTACTATATAACATATATTATTTCTTCCTTTTATAACTCAAGTAGATATGATTTGATGGCACAAACATTTGCAAATATATTTTCTTGCTCTTCCTTGTATAAATCACATGGAGTTCCCAGCACATCCTTCAAGCCTTCTCAAGTGTGACTGCAATATGCATTTTCACCTATATTTCTCATATTTTTTCCATCCTGAGCCCCACTCACATCAGCTGACTCACTGCCTAAATTCACCCTGCACTTTCCTGAGCCCAGACCTGGGCTTCACTTACGCTTTTCCTGAAATTAGCTTTCCCCATTTCTATGAAAAGTACCGCCTATCTTACTCTCAACCCAACTAAAATCTTTTTCCTAAAACTCCCTCTAAGACCCACTCTCCTTACCCCACCACCACCGATGGTGGTGAGCTTGTATTACAGCTCACCTTTCATAGGATTTTCTCCTCACTCGAATGATAGGAATCACAATGGCAGGATTTGTATTTTAGGCATTTTTAATTTTCTCACCCCTAGTACCAGCTTAATCTAAAAAAAAATCTAAAATATTATATTCAGTCCATTGATGTGCTCATGAGACACTTCATCTTTAATTGTCCTGACTCTGTGTTTGCAGTAGATAATGATGATATTCATTGTGGGGATTTGGTGTGGGAGCATTACACACCTCAATTTTTTTTACACACCCTCCCCACCACACCAATCCATCTATTTCGTGATCCCCTTCCCATTGGCCAAAAATCTATCTCCCCATTTCCTAAATTTGAGATATTTGTGGGAAAATGGGTGTACCCAGAACCATTAAGTGAAATAAATCAGACATACTTTAAATATCTTATCATTTCTTTTATATTCTTATCATTTCTTTTATACAAGAAACCAAAGAATAAAGAAATGTTTCTTTTAAAATGATCTAAATAAGAATCGCTATATATATTATATTATAATATATATTATAATAATATTCTTTATATCATATATCTGAAGAATGCAAGTAGGAGGCTTGAACATTAAGTTTTTTCAAGCATAGTAGTATATCACTGAGGCACACAGATTTATTTTAGGCAAATTACACAATTGTAGCATCATTGTAGCTTTGCCTATAAGATACAAAACCAGTCTGTGTGACTAATAAACTGCGCTGTTAAATTATGTATCTATTTAATTCAAAGCATTTTCACTTCAAAGTTTTTTTCTGTTTTATTTTATGAAAAAAATAACACAAAATTTCGTAACAGAATAAGAGAATAACCATAGCTAACACACTCTGTATCATTATCTTCAAAGCAGCGACTCACAGTATAAGACATTAACGTGAAGTATTCATACTAAAAGGAAACAGATGAAAAATAAAACTTGCTTTTCTTGAACTAAGATAAACTAGTAGTATAAGTGAAACAAATTACCATGAACATTACAATAGCTTTAAAGCAATTGAATATGTAATTTGGAGAAGTATTTGAACTTCTTCCTATTTATTTATTTATGTTCTATTTTGCTTCTCCTTTATATATAAATACATATATACATATATATGTATCTATGTATTATGTATGTGTGTATATGTATATATATATATATTTTTTTTCCCATATAAGAGAAACCAGGAGCTATTTCAGCTTGTATGTCTGACTTATTGCACTTAATATTAAGTTCTCAAATTGCATCCACATACCTATAAATGCTTCAAGTTTATCTTTCTTATGGAAATGCAGTGCTATGTTGTGTATAAATGTCACCTTTTCCTTACCATTCACCTGTTGATGTACAGATACACTATTCCCAGGATCTAGCTATTATTATAAATTGTCTTGCTATAACCATGAGCATGCATGTATCCATGTAACATGATAGTTCTAACTCTCTTGAGAAGATACCTAGAAGGCAGATAGCTGGGTCAAAGGAAATTTCTATTTTTAGCTGTGACTTTTTTTAATCAAATGGACATGAAAAGGCAATTGTGCCCATTTTAAAACTTAATTATCTTTTTTATAAAACTCATTTTTCTTTATAGCTCAATCTATAACTGAAATCTATCATTCGGTTTTATTCTTCACAAAACTCATAAACCTGCCCAGGACACTCATAACTCATTAAGAGTTCTCTTACCCAAGTAAATTTTAAGTAGCCATGTATTTATAATCTACTGTTTTGAAATAGATTTCCTTATCTAAAAACTAAATCTCAGGCTACAAATTTGCTCAGGGCTAATGCTCTTGCTTAGCAGGAGCAAAAGCCTGGGTTTAAGCCCTAGCACTACAAAAAACAAAAGAAAAATTAATGACAACAACAAAAAAAATCCAGAAAACAAAACTACTACTTGAAAATTAAATCTCAAAATGACATTGAAATTGGTTTCTAGAAAATCTTTACTTGTAAATAAGTAATACTTACAAAGTACCCAGATTATTAATTCCAGGGCATTCTTGTACTCTGCACAGAAATAGTGCATTTCAACACACAAAACACTCTTTCAGCAAATGCACTTGGGAGTGCCATTCCGCACTCCCAAGTTACTTTGCCGGTGACTCATACTGTGGCCAGGTTATTTATTTTTTTGTCTCTTAAATTTCCCCACTCACAAAAGCTACATGAAATTTGGCATGTGCCATTTTGTACAGCATTTGAATATCAAGATGTACAAATCAAGGTTTTATGAAATTCATAGCCCCTATCACTTGCATTTCAATTAAAATTACAAGCAAGGAAGTAATTGTACGTTTCTGAAACACCCCCCCGCCCCTTGACAGTGTTGTCACTGTAATTATTATTTGGCCCCTGAATGGCGACACACACTTTCCCAACAGGCTACATTAATTTATATGTCTGCTTTTAATTAGAAAAATGCTTCTGAAGAAATTAAGATTCCATGAAAAGAAATACCAAATGACCCAATGGTATGTCAAAACAACCCTAGGTTGATTGCATGAATGGAAATAAAAATATTTTTTTTTTAAATATTGTGCATGGCTGTTCAAGGCAGGATTATTCCCAGTGTGGGCTATTTGTGCCTTGTATTTTTCCATCCACCTACCTGTGGTTGGATCATTTCCCTGCCCATTTTTTTGTGGAATGGAAAGCAGAGCGTGGCAGGAGAAATTAAATGTCATGAAGTTCAAATCCTTGTTGGCTACTTGTGAGCAGCTGGAGGAAATGGTTCACTAGGAGATTTAACAGCAGGTATATTAATGGGCTCAGTTTCTCTACATTTTCCAGTGAATATGGCTACCTGATGCTTAAGAAGTGACCAGTCAATAGCAGTTGGAAGTGTACTTCTGAATGACAATAATTCCTAACCTCAACGGAAATATAAAGAGGCAGCAAAGGTGCCTTGTAACCAGGTGGCTTTCATTTTACATACGAATCACTTTTCCAACTGGCTGGATACACTGGTGCTGTATTCGGTTTGAATGTTTAGCAGAGCCTCAGTCTAAATACCAGAGCAAGGCTTTGTCTTGAAGTGAAAATGCTGCAGAGTGTAGAGAACCCCTTTTGTAGCTTATTCAAAGTTCTCTGAGTAGTGAAGTCCTATCACAGAAATGAGCCCTGAAGAGAAAACAGGAGCAGGAAGAAAATAAATATGTAATTTAGGGTTTGTTCAGGATCCAAGAGTCAACTCCCTTTATTCAAGAAAGTTGAGTCATGGGCAAACCACAGGTGGTCAGGGAGTGGGTAAACCATGACACATCTGTCTCTCATAAAACCAGACTGTGCCATTCTAGGGCTTTTCCTTTTTCTGAATGAGATACATTCATGTGTGAACATGTCAGAGCCAGTGCAAGAAAAATATCCGCTCTCCCTAGCACAATGTGTACTTCGGATTTGCCTAAATGCGATTCTTGGACCATCTTGCTCTCTCTCTCTCTCTCACTGCAAGTGTGCTCTCCTGGTCAACTGGTCTATAATTCCTACAGAAGCTGATTTTTCTCCAGCATCATGCTCTGTAAGATGGAAATCTCTTTGTATGCTTTCTAGGAAAAACTCCAATTTAAAGAAATTTTCACTCCAAGTGACTACTGCATGCATTTTATTACTCTGGGTGTCATATCTCCAGATGAAGGTAAAAACAGCAGCAAGCAATGCTCACACATGGAAGAGGTGAAGATAGGAATGTGCGGTCACCTCTCAGTTATGGCCACCCATGCCAGGTATCTGAACTTCTCCCACTTCACTGTGCTTTCAAATCTTCAGGGGTCTGATAACATGCTCATTTTGATTCATTAAGTCTGAGTTAGAGTCCAAGATCTTTACTTAGGACAGACTTCCAAGTAAAGTTCTACCAAGATGTTGTTCTGCATGACATATTTTGAATGTTTGAGAAAGGACAGATCTAGGCATGGACCCCTTCACAGGAAGGTTACGACCACCCAGCTGATTCTAAAGTCAGTTTAGTGACCTCAGTACAATTCCATCTCTTGCCCTCACGTTTGTGAGAACAATATTTGCATTTAGAAATAGGTTGAGATTTTCAAAGAAGACTAAAAAGCTATTGCACATTAACTGTATCAAAGGTCATGGTCAGCAACCACTGTCCCAGTCTGACCCCGTGCCTACTCTTTTTCCTTCTAGAATGGCTGTGTCTTACATCATCAATGTGTTTTATTCCTAATAGGCCATCTTACACATTTCATCAGTGGACTGATCATGAACTGAAGAGTTTCTGATGTAGGGTTTTTTGAAGGACCAGTGATGTGATGTAAAGGGCCTACTGAACCACAGCTTGGAAGAACTGGCCCTTATCTCACTAGGCAGCATCTCTCAATGCTAGAGAGAAGTCAGAAGTCAGTTTTTTATTTACAAAACTGGTACGATCTTGTTTTACCAATTTAACATTGTTGTTGACAATGCCCGGTGAGTTCTTCTATAGCTACCATTCTGAGAATAATTTAGATCGGCTTGTTAGCGGCGGAGACGCCCGGCAATCCCACGTTTCGCGCGTGTCGGGCGAGCCGCGCGGGAGAGAGGGATTTGCTGGGTCCTGGCGCCCTGAGAATACAGAGAGCTCGATACCTCCCGCCCCCCCCGACCCGGCACAGCTCTCCGGCGACTCCCGACAGAGATCGGCTCTCTGGCGGCGGCAACGCCCAGCGGTCTCATGTTTCGTGCGCATCGGGCGAGCCGCGCAGAAAGCCCCAAAGGATAGACTGGCACCTTGGAACCTTCATGCCTGCAGGTACTCCAATAACTGGTGAGATATCGGCGCTAGCGACCAGATCACCGAGTGGGGGAGGAGATCCATCCCTATACCTGCAGGGAACCCTGGGAGGGTGGGGGAGCAGTCTTACACACCTCACCCAGGTCACTAGGTAGGGAGTATCTAACCAATATCTGTACAGCCTTTTAAGCGGAACTCTCAGCAGAAAG